>RANX01000058.1:0-233303 GCA_009805215.1 Neurospora discreta FGSC 8579 | reverse complement strand
GGGGGGGGCATCCTCATCTGGTAGCCGGTGTGAATGGGTTCAGAATCAAGGTTCATCGTTCTCCAAATTACCTCGAATTTTCATCCCATCTCTCACGTCCTTCGCAGGGCCGCCTCCCCGCTCTGCGTCCACTTTGCATGCTATACTTGCATGCCCCTCTCCAGCTCTAGCCCAGTGGTCAATTTGCGGTCAGTTCCCAACCGTATCATATCTATAAGACACCCAGCCTGTGCAATTTTCTTTCTGAGCTTCGACCGCCTTTCTCTCGGTTGAGAACCAACCACAAGAGCAGAGCGTGAATGGGCCAGTGTGTGTGTGTGTGTGTGTGTGTGTCTCCGTCTAGCTGTTCTCAATGTATATTTCGCGGGAGCCCCGTAACGCAACCAGGTAGTGTATGAAGTGCCGACGCCTGTCCTCGCAGTCACCTTCACCTCGCAGGTAAACACCACAACTTGGTCCCACTTTTCCATATCTCGTCCCGTATCGCGACGAATGATTCACCTGCAACCTGAACCATCAAGATCTTTTGGCTTGCTATTGTTCCTTTCTATACACGCTGCGGGTGTTATTCAAGGTGGGTCCCCGCATCAGCCTCCCCGTCCAGTACCTGATAAATCTTCCCTACCTCTCCACTTCTTCCTTTTCCACCTTCTTCTTGAGATGAAAGCTTTAGGTCCTCGCCTTGTTTGTTTGACAGGACTTGATTACTCTGCAAGAGCATCAGCAGACTCCCATAACTCGCATCACCCACTCGCATCACCTGCTTCAAGTGATCACCCTGGTCAGCGGTCGCCCTAACACCGACAAACGCGCGCACAAGCGTACGAGAAAGGAAGAGCTGGTAAGTTGTTGCTTTTATACCATTAACTGCCTTCACCTCATCACATCTTCACTTCGCATTCAGATCTGGGTCCTTCAAATCGCACGTCCTCTACGTCTGCACTCCTCGATATCTCTCCACATCACCATCACTTCTCGTGGTAATCACCGAAAATATGCATCACAGGCTGCTCAGCACGATGCTGCCGAGGACTGCGACGGTGCCGTTGCTTCATCTTCTGAGGCAGATTCATTCTTGTTTAGCCCAGTCTCTGTATCGTTATACACCATCGTTCTCGTGCAATGCTGCCAAGTCGTCCGTGGGATGTAAAACGGAGACTCAACCACATGCCCGCGGCCGGTCTGGGACTCTTAGCGCCTAGGCCGGGACCAAGTTCGCGGGGAAGCCAGTTCTCAAGATGCAAAAGGAGTTTCTCCTGGGGGGCCGCGTCCTATGGGGCAGTTCCACGGATACGTCGTCCGTCCGAGCGTCACGTGGCTCCAGCTCTGCAACTTCTCATGTTGTCATCTGAACCCAGAGTTATCTTGCGGCGCATCACCAGGCTCACATATGTTCTGGCCGGCGGCATGCGCTTGGTCAGCGCGTTGCCGGGTTGGGGAGCTTGTCTTGCGGCTGAAATGGCGCTCAGTAGGTCGCGTTTGTGGATCCTGCCTGCTTCGCGGTGGGCGTACAATCCGTGGACCGGTCTGGTGATGCAATATCACAGCTGGACAGATTCTGGATTCTCTTTAGAATGGTCTACTCAGTTTGTGTACCATCATGCTGGCTGGACTTTTTTCCCCTCTACAGGCACTTCGGGACCAGCTGGTTCCTGCAATGCAGGAAGCTCAAAATCAATACAGTCTTCAATACAGTTTTCGAGAACAGCGCCCTCGCCGCCAGGGTCGTCGACCAAGCATTTACTCTGCAAAACCAGACTTGGACTCTCGACGGCCAGCCCATCACCATCAAGGAGCAGCCCAACGTCCTGCATAGCTTTGATTAGTGCCGCGGTTCGAGCCGCAAATGTCCAACTGAATGCCGCGAGTGCGAATTTGACTGCGATTCAGCAAGATTTGGCGACCATCCGGCAAAAGTTGGCAGCGATTTAAATCGAGTTGGGAGGAGATTAACGTGGAACAAGCCGCGAAGGAAAAAGAGCAGGCAGTTATGAGCCAGCGCGTCAATGGGCTCTAGGCTGTTGCTCTGTTCGGCACAGAGGACGCCTGAGTGAGTAGTTGGGTTGGCGGGTTGCAGTTATGTTTCCATCTTGAAATTTGTTTAATATTTCTTTATTCCTTTAATTTTGTCTATTTTCTTCGGCTGTCTAGCAACACGTTCGCAAGAGATACCCAGTCATGTTTTCTTTTCATTGCACCTTTTACCAGCAGTCAAGTAAATCAACCACTAAAGGGCTGCTGGGTTGCAGCAGACCGTTTTCCACTTACCTACCTTATGCCGCTGTTGCTTCGTTGTAATCTTCGCTGATGGCATACTCTTACGTCTACCGATTTTAAGTCTCACGAGTTTGGTGCTTGTGTGATGCAGCTTCGTATCGGATCAGGCCCGAAGATCTCGACTTTCGGATCATACAAGGTCAATTACAGAGACGTTGGACTGTTCTCTTGATTTCTCTTGAGGAGGCAAAAATCCTTGAAGAGAAATCAGAGGCACCAATGGCTGGACTTTATTGGTCTCGCTTAGGATTAGACGACGGGCGGTTGCTTTCTGGCGGTGGATCAATGGCAATGATGACAACCTATCGATGATGGCAGTGAGTGAGGCTAGTGAGGGCAGCGACATGAAAGTGGCGGAAAGTATCACGAATGGTTTCGTGAATGAGTCGAGCATGTGCTGATAGTCACTGAGGGCTTCGAAGATAGGTTCTTTTCTGTTGCCTCGTTGTAAGCATTCTAGCTATGGAAAACAACTCTCCCAGTTCTCGACGGCCGTAACAGAGCTTCGTGTGTGAGTGTACTTCTTGCAACCAATACTTGGGTCGGATCCGACATCAACGGTGTACCAAGTCGAAGTATTCGTCAAGCTAGCGAGGCAAGCGTCACACGCCGCGCCGATCTTCGGTCATTACTGATACACAATTGAGGATGTCTCAGGTAATCATCGAGATCGGGCCAAAGTTAGCTCGCACAACCCATCTATTGGCTTGGCTCCTCGATGCGGACGTCCTGACTGTCACCCTCACCGCCCCCAACGAACATCTTGGACCAAACTAGGTCACATTAGAAGTCTGTGGTTATATCACATACACCCAGACGTAAGCATATCCCAGAGCTCTTGTCCCAGTTCCTCCTCCGAGAAACACGCTGTGCAACGTTGCTAGAGGGTGAGCAATCCCACCTTGTGACGGCATAACTTTACCCTCGTAACAGCGCGTCGGTCAGGTCACCAGGCGGTTGTTCATCTGATTAACAGCCGACGTCAACCTGACCTTGTGGCTTACTTGAAGAGGCCTCTCCGCATCCTTCGAGTCGCAGATTCTGTCCCATACATCTCGACCCTTCCACCGTACCACAACAGGAACAACAACAGGAACAACAATGACCCAGACCTTGCCTTCCTCCGAACTCGACGGCGGTCCGCCGCCCCCCTGCGGTGACTCCGTATGGTCCATTTTCCAGCACGGCATTGGCATTGATCCCGAGAGAGCCGCCCTGGTTTCTTTCTGGCAGCCCGCCAACCACCTTGAAGCGCTCGTGGGCAAGCCCTCATGCCCTGCCAAATCCCGGGTCGATCCCAAGCACCAAGACTCGATGCTGATCTGGTCGTACGATCAGATGCAACGGGGAACTGCTCGTCTTGGAGCTATCCTTGACAGATACAACGTCCCCGCCGATTCGAAAATTCTCACTTTCATTCCGCACAGCGTGGAATGGACGCTCGCCATGTGGGCTGCCGCACTGAAATGCCATACCCTCATCTGTCGGACTATCCAGTTACTTCACTCCAACCTGCCCGCCGACCAGCAGCTGAAGGAATACTACTTCCGTCGGTTGCGGCCCGCAGTAGTGATTGTTGAAGACGAGGAGTCCGCCGCGATTGTTGATAAGCTTCGGCAGGATGCAGCAGCGTCAGGAGATCAAGCATCTGACTCTGGCAGCAGCAGCAGCTTCTTCCTCGGTATCTGCCTCTCTCCCCTCACTCCCGCTCGCCGCGTATCCGGTAGTAACTGGATCTCGTTTGCCTCGGACATTGCCTCACCCCAGCCACCTTTCACCGACGAAGAGAGCAGCGTCTCAGCTCAACAGGTCCGCGATCGTCCAGATCGCATTTCCACCATCTTCTTCACCAGCGGCACCTCGGCCTCGCAGCCCAAAGGTGTGCCGCGAACGACTAGAAACGTGTGCGCGTCCGTCGCTTCGCACAGCGCCTTCATCTCTCCCCGCTCCCCGGAGATCTTGCCGCCCGCAACCGTAGGCCTCATCTTCGCCGCCAACATGATGGCCCTGTCCATGACCAGCCCCGTAATGCAATGGTACAATGGCGGCACGGTCGTCGTTCCCTCGCGCATCTTTTCCGTGTCTGCGAACCTGGACGCTATCGAGCGGTGCGGTGTGACCAACCTAGAGCTGATGCGCAGCCAGCTGGTGCTGCTGGCTAAACACAAGGACTTTGCTCCGCAGAAGATCCGGTCGGTTGGGCTTATTCTCGTTAGTGGCGAGATCATTACGGTTGGGTATATGGAACGGTTGCGGGAAAGGTTGGGTCTTGGCGAGAACGTGTTACTTGTAGCTGGATTTGGAATGACGGAGGGCGTTGGCGCGCTGGGGTATCCTCCTGGTGTCCTGGATCAGGGAATGCCGAAGCCATTCGGAGATGTGATGCCTGTGGGAACGGCGACGCCGGGGACGAGGATCAAGGTTGTTGATGTGGAGAAGAAGGTGTGCAAGACAACTCAGACACCACAGAAGGAGCAGGCTACCGCTGAGAAGGAGGGAGAGTGGGAGGTGGTGCCCCGGGGTAAGCAGGGCGAACTGCACATGTCGAATGAGACGTTTGTCGATGGATATCTTGATGGGTTGGCGCCGGAAATGTTTTACCGCGACAGGGAGGGCACCAAGTGGTTCCGCACAGGCGACTTGGCGGTGATTGATGAGAGCGGGATGGTGTTTGTTGTGGGCCGGATTAAGGATATCGTGAAGAGCTCCGTCGGGTTCTTCAACCCCACGGATATAGAGGCATTTTTGGCCAGACATCTGTTGGTTGAGGTAAGTTCGCTGCCCCCCTTTCAGCTTCAAGCACTACTATTGTTCAAATCGACAGAGTGGCTCGCAGACAGGTTCTAATCCCGCTTGAAATTTGCAGGTGTGCGTAATTGGTATCTCGTCACCCATGCATGGCGAGATGCCCTACGTTATATTGAACCATTTACCCGAGAACGGGACGGCAACAGACGTCATCGAGATGTTCTCTCAGATGATGCCTGGGGGATCAGGATTCTCACTCGGGGATGTCATTACGCTGAAGGAGCTGGGGATGGATACATGGCCGATTACTATTACTGGAAAGATCTCGAGACATGAATTGCAGAAGATTGCGGTGGAGTATCTGAAAACGAAGGATATCAGCGGCTATGCTTTGGACGGTTAGTGTCACTGGAGGCCGTCAAAATGCCGCGAACGTGTTTGTGGGACAAACGGCAATGCCCTGGGGAGGTGCCATTGCTGTGTTCGCCGAGACGTGGCCAGAAGGGCGGTTTGCCTTCTGCGTGTGGAAGCCGTAGGCTAGTATCAACCATAGATCGAAGAGCATCTAAGACAAATCCACATAATATACAGGTGCTTCTCAGTCCACTTCAAACCAGTCTACATATACCCCTTGGACACTGTCGTTGAGACGCTACGCGGCCACCTGTAAGAGACAAATTTTTTTCAAAATCGAAGCTTTCTGAAGTCCTAGCTTCATTGATCATTATACTTTTAGAAAAGCTCTAACTATATTGATAGAAAACCTTGAGTGGTTGTCTACAAAGCCGCTATGCCCATTTTGGAAACACCCTTGCATGAATGAGAATATAGAGCTTGAAGTCTGACATTTAGACATACAAGGCAAGATGGCCGAGCGGTCTAAGGCGCCACGTTAAGGTAAACCCTTAATCTCCTCTCAGAGTTCCGTGGTCCGAAAGGGCGTGGGTTCGAATCCCACTCTTGTCAACACATTTTTTTTTATTGATTTTTAACTCTTTGAAACTGCCTGTATCTGTCGGCCACACAATCTCTTGCTTGATTCTGCTCCTCATCTCACTTATTTTTTTTTACACATTGCAGTCATGTTGCTGCGATTAACGGTCTTTTCTTGTTTTGCTTTTTCCTTTTTGTGTAGGCTTTTGGAAATGTTGCGTTCTGCCGTTTCATGTTCTGACCTTGTTCATCTGTGCGCCCCGATAGATGACATTGCTGCCGCAAACTTGTAACCAACAAAAAAAAAAAAAAAAAAAAAAAAAAAAACTACAAAACAACACCATCAACCTCAAAAGTCTGCACCATCTCCTTCTCAAAATACGACCAAAACTTTGTGCCGCTAATAAAAGTGTCGCTAGCAGCGACATACCTCTTCCCTGTCGACGGGCCAATCTGCGTCGCCCACCTCTTCACCACCGCGCCATTCACTCCCGCCGTCTTGAACTTGGACAGATCAAAGTTAAGATACTGCGCACTGCCCCAGTTGACCGCGACAATGACCAGCTTCTTGGTCGCCGCATCATACGCCGCCGTGGCGTAATCGCTGCCGCCATCCAGAATGCGCATCCCCGGCTTCACATGCCTAGCAAACTGCGCCAGCACAAAGTACTTTTGCGTCGGCTGGCCGACCGTCTTCTTATCGTTGTCCGCGTCGACCAAACCCCATCCGCCGCCGTCAAGTACCTGCCAGTACACCCACGCCGTGGGCCGCAGCCAGCGCAGGTCGAGGAGCAGGTTACTGGCTAGGTCACGGCCGGTCGCGTCGCCTTCGCCGTACTCGCTTTGCCAAAGCTTCTTGCCGTACTGCGTCGCCAGGCTGCGCACCGAGTCGCGCCGTCCGGAACCGTACTGGTAGCCGTGGACGTTGACGCGGGCGACCTTCCTGAGCGCGGTCGAACCGAGGTTTCGGAGAGTCTTGGCTGCCTCGTCGTAGTAGCTCTCGTCCGACGCGGAGATCACGGTCGATGACAAGCCGCGCGAGTCGAGCTCGGTGCGCAGGTAGTTGAGGACGGTGGCCTGGGTGGACACGTCAAAGTGGCAGCCTTCCTGCGTGCCAGTCTTGCCGTTCCACCAGTTCGCGCTGGGCTCGTTGAAGGGGTCGACGGATGTGAATGTGGTGGACCAGTGGTCGGCAAAGTACTTGGCTACAGTGGCCATGTAGACAGCATGGCTTTGGTAGTTCCACGATTGTAGATTGTCGGACTTGCCGTCGTCGGAGCCGGACGGGTTGTGGTTCTTGCACATCCACCACATGGGCGAGTTGGAGAAGAGCTCGAGGATGTTGGCGCCGCGCGAGCGCGCTTTGGAGAGCATGGCGCGCTGGGCAGAATCGGCGGACCAGTTCCAGCTGGCTGAAGAGGGGCTAGTGGAGGCCCAGTCGATCCAGAAACCTTCGATCTGGCGAGAGGGAATCATCTTGGGCGAGACCACCATGCTGGTGCCGTTGATGCTGTTCCAGCTGCTCGCGCCGGCGTTGTAGCGCGCGATGTTGAAGCCGAGCCCGGGCAGGGAGACGCCGTTGAGGTTCGTGGTTTGGGTTGTGAAGAAGATGTTGGCAAGGTCGTCACGCGCCCCAAAGGCTGCTGCCCACCAGGCGAGGGATGTGCCCCATCCTTCCCAGGTTCCCCAGTTGGAGGATGGGTCGATGGTCGTGGTGAGGTCTGCGAAGGCGAAAGGGATGATGGCTAGCGCTGTCACCAAGATATGCCCGACTACATGCAGAGAGGGAGCCATTCTGGCGCGCCTTTCCTTGCAACTGATCCTGAGGGAGTTCGCCTGGTAGGTGCAAGAGTCAGAGCCATGGTGCGACCCAGCTTTATATTTTGCAACTCAGCGCCGCATGGATGAGGCAGGTACCTTTTTCTACTGTAGCATCGTGTGCATAACTTATAGCTTAATGCTATGGTTGTACCCATGTTCGAGCGACCGATATCCTAGGGTGCGTGTTACATCGCACGACCATCCCCGCGGTGCAGGGTGATGTTGATGGCCCGACGGCGTTACTTCTCATCTAACAATGCTTGCACATGAAGCCCCAATGGCTCGCTTTCCTTCGGGAGTTGAAGCCCGGCAAGGGCATTGATCGCTACGCGGGCGGAGAAGCGAAGTCAGAATGCTTGTGATCTTGGAGCCAGGTCTTTGTGAGTTCTTACCCTTGCATGGTCTCATGAAGGGTTGCTTGAGAACTTTCCCAGAAATTTCTATTCAGTCCATCGTGCGTTTTTTTTTATTCGCCGTTCTTCGCCGTTCAGCTTCAGAGCGATATGCAAGGAAACACGTTCGAAATACCCTTTCGGAGGGAAGTAACACCCTTGTTTCACTCCCGTAATACCACTTCAACAACAACTTGTTTCGACCCATCGAATAAGTCTTCACAGCTCGAAAACGTGCTATATATTCTCCAAATTGAGTATGGTACAATCTTTGAACTGCCACGTACCACAATGGTTGTCGCGACTTTGGCACAGCTTTGAAGTCTTTGACTTCCTCCGTCTTCACTTCTCAGCAAATCCATGGACTTCAACTATATAAAACCATTCCTAGGCCGCTATTTCAACAATCAATCATTTGTTCTCCCTCGTGGCGCAATTGGCTAGCGCGTCAGACTGTTAATCTGGAGGCTGTAAGTTCGATCCTTACCGAGGGAGTTACCATGTTCCTTTTTTCTTCTTTTTCCACACTTGCGCCAACAATTCAAGGTCATCATCTCTCGGGCTCTCCAATTTTTGCCTTGAATGTGGTCATCTCGTCATTCTTCTCTGCTTCATGTAGACCCCTGTCACAAAAACTGCGCAGATAATAGATGAACCAGCACTGAACCGTATCATCATCATATGTACTCCGTTGTGACATGCATCTATTCCTCCTCACCATCCTTGAATGTAACAGCCTCTCTAACCCTCCACCTTTGCGATACCATCTTTGTCATGCACCAGTGACGCCTCATTGAACTCCTCATCCTCCGTCGGCACCTCCAAGTGAAACTTGGACATCAACGAAACCCCAACCTCCACATCACCCTCGGTCTCAAACTCCAAAATGTGTCCGCCCTTCTGCCTCTCCTCATCGATAAAGTGCAAATGCTCGCCTGCCACATTAAGCCCCATCACGTATGCCGGACACCTGAACCCGATGACCGTGCCCTTGACCGCTTCAAACGTGTTCGTTGCCTGCCTTCCCGCAACCGCCACCATGCCTTCCCGCGGAAAGCATTGGCCACCTGCTGTACGCACCTTGATCCTCTTGAACGTCCCGTCCATGCGGATGGCCAGGAAGTGGTTCTTGCCGTGGGGAAATAGCTTCGACAGCAGGGCTGGCAGGTCCTTCTTGTTCGAGATGGTGGCCCGTGTTGACACGTCCGGGTTGAAACGGGTCACGGTCGCAAACGGCGTGATCACCTCCGAGGGAGTATGGATATGCTCGACGGTGCCGTCCGACTTCATTTGGTAGCAGACGCCGTCGAGGACAATCATCTCGCCGTTCATAGACTTGAAGGTGCCCAGGCCGTGGTCGCCGTGGTCCAAAACGCGCGAGATAGGGGCCCCGTGCGTGGCGACGCCGTCCATCAGGGCGGAGACGAGGGAGTATTGATAGACTTCGTTTTGAGCCATCTTTGATGGTGTCGTTGTGGACGTCAGCAAAGTATTATGGGATGGTGGATGGAAGGTGTCAGTGAGGGTTGAAAGATCGTGTGAGAAGACGAAAGCGATAAGGTTATTATGGTAAGACGCGAGACGGTGGGTGTAAGTAAGTAAGTAAGTAGACGTGTACTTTGCCAGCGCAGAGGGTTCGGCGACTTCGGCGGGTGCGGGAAGCTGCGGGCCCGGAATAATGCTAGAACGATCAATTCACAGGCTGCCTCCTCACACCGAAACCGGAGCTCGATGACGACTCCTTGCAACCATATCCAGTACATACATCATCCAAAGACAAGAAAGAGCTGGTGATGCTCTTCAAGCAGCTCTGACTATCATTACAGACAGCATCGTCCATCTATGTAACCGCTTCTCAAAAGTAAGGGCTGGTGATCAAGATGCGCATCATGACCATATAAGGCGGCACTATGTAGCCGATCTCCTTCACTATTGGTCCTCAAAGAAACAACAATACGAACAAAGCATGATGGAAGGAAGGATGGTTAGTTAGCTCACCATGCTCAAAAAGGGAAAAAAGTTGCGGTTTGTGTGGATCGAACACACGACCTTCAGATTTATGAGTGAAGTGGACTTCAGTCTGACGCTCTCCCAACTGAGCTAAACCCGCTATGGAAGAAGCCGCGTAAATGGGTCTCCATATACCAGGCAGCAGAGTTCCGCCAGCAATCCCTCGTCCATACAGAAACTATGATTCACTAGTCAGGAGCAATACCGAGAAATAAGATTCAGATCATAAATCAAACGAAGACCAGATGTCCTGCGAACATTGCAAGGAAAATACATGACGCTATCGAATTTACCTCGATGACTTCAAGTACGAGAGCCGTCTCGATCAACTTCTCCCCATCCCTTATTTTATCAGGTCTCTTCAAAGAACCAGTCCACCTGGCCGAGATGAGGCCCCATCCCATTGAACACGACTTCAAGGCACACCTCATAACCACCATTGTGATTCTCGAGGGTCTGGCGGTGTCGTACATAGCCGTCAACCATACCCAGATGGGCGACAATGTCTTGCTGTTCGTCCCGCATAGACCAGTCAATGACAGTGGGGCTGTCAAAAATCATTGGTTCTGCATTGGATGGGCTCGGGTGCCATGCTATTTCTCACAGTCCTTCTTGGGATGAAGAATACACTACAGAATCCACATCGCACGACACAGGTCTTCTTCGGAAAGGCCTTGGGCTAGATTGGTGAGAAGGCTGCGCCAGTCCGACAAGAGGCGCATGATGAAGTGACGTTCGGCTGGTAAGATTGACCGCGTCAGGTGGGTGACAAACGGTGTCATAGAAGAGCGTGGACCTAGCGTTGAGTAGGTATGCGTTCTGGTCAGAGAATGTAGTAACTCACTGGCCTTGCAAAAAAATAAATAGATGTATACCTCTTGAATATCTTTCACCGCAGATCTGTTACTGGAACTCTCTGTGGGAAAGTCAGTGTAGTATGGAATAGCGCAAATTGTAAATAGCCCATGAATACACACAGTTTCTGTCTGGAATCACACATGGGAACTGGGCCTGAGGTGTAGGCATGTAGTGTAGCGTATTGATCGTGATGCAAATCTAATAAAATTGACCCCCAGTGGTTTCCCCAGCAACTATCGCTGCCGCCAAGCAACTTGAAGCTTTCAAGCCACCCCGCAATATCCTCCGCAGAAGCAAAGAAACCCCCGAGAAACCCCCACCACTACGGGGAAGAAGGGCGCTCCAAATTCCCCCCACCAAACAGGTGATTGCCCCTTTCAGGTTGCAAGCTAGACCCCTGTCCACCATGTCAATCGCAGTGTCCACAGCTGCCGATTTCGTGCCGGGTGAATTGAGGGGAAGGAAGGCGCAAACAACCAGGTAAATAGGCTGAAATCAGAGCTCCCCGCCGTCATGTGGAACACCCCGGCCGGCGTTCTACCATAAGCTTGATTTCTCTGTTGGCCTGCCATGATCGAACCCATCGCAGCTTTGAATTTCCCGTGTCACAACCGCGCGCGAAACCGCAGATTCGAATGCGCTGGATTCGGTCCGTTCGGGACCAAGTTGTGGCGGGTGAGCTCTCACTTCCTCTTCGGTACTGACCCTGCAGTGTGGTAGCACCATGGAATACAAATTATCGTTCTTCCCCTCGTCCCCCTTTGCCTTCCCATCTTGTGGTTATTTCAATGTTTTTGTGAAACAGCGTCGATGACATCATTGTCTTCTTCGTGAGCAACACACTTCAAGACTAAGTACAAATTCCTCCAGCAACAACAAGCACCACTATCACCACCACCACCACCACCACCACCACCATCAAGCCAGCGAAGTATAGCTAGCAGCGTATATTATCGATCACATCACAGTCAACATGTCTGACGCAACCGCCTCCTTTATCCCCTTGGGAGCCATCATCCAGTCCCTCTACGTCGCCGGCACCAACATCGTCCTCGGCTTCCCCTCCCAAAAGGCCTACGAGTCGCACAACGCCTGCTTCTTCGGCGAGACCATCGGCCGCGTCGCCAACCGGGTCAAGGGCGCCAAAATCGACTCCCTCAACGGCGGGCAGTCGTACACCCTGGCCGCCAACAACGGGCCCAACAACCTGCACGGCGGCGTGGTCGGCTGGGGCAAGAAGGTATGGGACGGCCCTAAGCCCGTTGGCGTCAGGGAGATCCCCGCGTTCGAGGGCAAGAGCGACAAGATTGACGGTGGTGAGAGCGTCCAGTTCACGCTGGTGAGCGAGGATGGCGACGAGGGTTTTCCCGGAAAGGTGGAGGCCAGGGTGATCTACACCGTTAGCAAGGAGAAGAGCGAGGATGGCAAGGAGAAGGTTTTGCTGGGGATTGAGTATGAGGCGGAGCTGTTGGATGGTGAGGTGGAGGAAACGGTCATCAACATGACTAACCATTCGTATGTGTTTCCCGTCGTCTTCTCGGTAGACCAGTGTAAACCGATGGGCTGACGCTCACGATAAACAGATACTTCAACCTGACCGGCGGTCCTTCCATTGAAGGCACCATCATCACCCTCGCCACAAACCAGTACCTCCCCGTCGACCAAGGCGGCATCCCCACCGGCGGCCCCGTGCCCTATTCCGACCCTGCCGTCAAGGCTGGCAACGTCCCATTCACCCTCGGCGCTGTTGAGCCCGACATCGATGACTGCTTCATCGTCAACGAGGACCCTTCGTCGGTCCCCATCGATACGCGCTCGCTGCCACTCAAGAAGAACCTCAGCGCGTTCCACCCCGAGTCCAAGATCCACCTTGAGGTGTACAGCACCGAGCCCGCCTTCCAGTTTTACACGGGCAAGTATATCGATATTCCCGCGGTGGACGGCGTTCCCGCTCGCAAGCCGCGCAGCGGCTTTTGCCTTGAGCCCAGCAGGTGGGTCAATGCTTGCAATGTGCCCGAGTGGAAGGGGCAGATGTTGTTGAAGAAGGGAGGAAAGTATGGATGCAAAATCCTGTACAGGTCGTGGAAGGAGTAGGGGTATGTAGAGTGGAGGGAAGTGTGAAAACCGTGCGAAATTAGATACCAGCCAAAAGGCATGAATGGAAGTAGTCGTACACGCAATGATGCTCTTACAGTTCGCTCCCTTGTGCAGCTATGGTGGTTTGCAAGTCAGCGTCAACCGAGGCATTACCCAAGAAGAACGTTGTAAAATGGCGAACAATCATCACCGGCATCCTATTCTCCATCCGCATCCTCATCCTCATTCTCCAAACCCGCTTCATCAACTTCCATTCCACTTTCAACCGGCGGCGGTACGGGTGCCTTGACCTCCTGCTTCCTCCACAACCCCGCCAAAAAGTCACTCGTGCTCGCCTCCTCAATCCCTTTATCTTCCCTCTTCCTCAAAAACCTCGGAAACCTCAAACTCAGCCCCTTATCCTCCCGCACCAATCCAATCGCCGCCGTGTATGTCGGACTAATCGTGATATCCGCAAAAGCCACCTCCCACACCTCCTGCGGCTCAAACCACACATCCGGGTTGCCGCCCGCGTACTCGACAAATCCCGGCTTCGCCACATGCACATTCCTGGGCTCCCCATCGGGACTGTAGGAGCCGTCCTTGTCGTAGACTTCGCGGTTGGCTTTGTAGAAGGAATCGGTGAAGCCCGACATGCACTTGCACACTGCTTCTAGCGAGCCGGTCTCTTCGTTGCGCACGGCTAGCAGGATCGGTGACCACCACTTGGCTTTGCGGCCGGAGCCGTGCCAGGCGGCGATGGGGATTAGATCCAGCGTGTCGACGCCGGCGGTGGTGCCGATGTAGTCCTTTTTGACTTTGAGCCAGGAGTCGAGACGCTTGTCGGGCTCGTAGGTTGCTAGGAGGGGTTTACGGCGCGATTGCTTCTTTTCGTTGGGGTTGGGATTGGGCGTATCAAGAGATGCTTTCGTCTCTGCAGGATTGCCTTTGCCCATTCCCTTTGGGGACTTTTCGGACGAGACTGAGACTGCGACAGCATCGGGGGAGGTAGTGACCTGCTCTTTGGAATTTATTGGGTCGGAACTGTCGTCAGGCCCAGGGGCTTCTAGCTCAGGTAAATTGTCGAGAATCTTGACCATGATACCTTCACACTTGCTGTCAACGGCTGACTTGAAGAACTCGAGGACCGTTTCCGAGTCTTGGGATGTCGCATCGATGCTTTTGACCCAAGTAAAGTGGTGAGGTATCTCCACGAAGAGCGATCGCAACATGTCTCGTCGTTCTCGGAATGATCTGTCAAGGAGTGGTTGTCCGTTGAGATACATGAGGTCGAATGCGAACAGACACACGTCGATAGTGATGGTACCTATTGCAACGTCTTTCCTGGCGCGGTTCGTTAATGTCTGGAAATTCTTGAGCTCGCCCGTGGCCCGGTCCACAGCGACCACTTCGCCCTCCATGATGAAGCTCTGGACATCTTCGCCCCTGATTTTGGGAACGAGTGCGACAAGATCGGGATATTTATCTGTCATGAGTTCTAGATGGCGGGAAAAGATGGAGACAACCCCCTTATCGTCGCAATGAATTTGGGCACGTTGGCCGTCATACTTGTACTCGCAAGTGAATGCACGCCCTTGAAGACGAGAGAGCATTTCTGACAAGTCCCTGGTGATGCCCCCGAGCATGGGCCGCAGCGGAATGTGAAGGGTTAGACCACATCGCACCAATAACTCCTCAGACACGCCAATTTCGAGCAGTACCGGGACAAGGTCATTGTAATCTGGATGTCGGGCATACGAGGCCTTGACAATTTCCTCGGCCTTCGCATATACCTCGGCTAGCTCCTCTTTCTTTAGCTTCGCCAGTTGATTTGGGTCTTTCGTCGGGAAGTTCGCGCCTGGAGGTTTCGAAAGCAAAAAAGCTCGAGCTAGGGCGATGAGCATGGTGGTTTTGACAGCTCCGATGCGCAACTAAACCATGTTAGCCAGGTGATATAGCGCAGAAAAGCCCAACTCACATGTTGACAAAGTGTCCTGACGACATATCTGCTTTCTTCACCTCCGCGAGCATCTTGGAGCAGTTTATCAACAATGCGTTGCTTTACATCACCGCTGCCCTGCCCCTGCGTCTTGGAGATTTTGACCAGTGACTGGAAGACCCCCTTGATTGTCAACGGTTTTGGCTTTCGTAAAGTAAAGCTCTGTTTCTTCTTTGCCTCGAAAGCCACGTCGCCCGGGTCACCCAGCTTATCATTAAGTGTTTTAAGCGACCTGTTGTCGAGGCCACAGACTTGTTTGAGAGCCTTCGAGATAGCAGAACCACCCAAACCAAGTTCCATGGACACATACGGTGGGGAAATGGCGTTCGTTGCCAGCCATACCGCGGGCAACAAGCTGGACGGATCTCCCTCAATCAATAATCGGACACAGTTGACTAGAGTGTCGACGATTTTGATCCTGCTTGTGGTGCTGCTAACCAAGACAAAGCATCGTGTAAGGAGGGCGTAGGACGCATCGCCTCCATCAATGGTCCACGATTCCTGGAGCTGGGGGACGTACTTGGCCGGATTAAAGGTCAACGGACTTTCGTCAAGAGGAATAGTTGCCGATGCCTGGTCTTCTGTAGCGGCTGCTGAAGAGAGTGACAATGTATTCTTCCCTTTAGGCTGGTCAGCTTTAGGTGGTGCGGTTTTTACTGTCTGTGGGTTTGTCTCGTTGCTTGGTTCAACCGCAACTGTGTTCACGGGCCCTGTTGCTGACGGTACCATATCCTGCGAGCGGACACCATTTTCCTTCGGTGTTGATGAAGAGGCCGTTACTTCTCCATCCCATTCGGCCTGCAGCTTTCGCGCGAGCTCCTCATCATTCAATTGCTCTTCTGACGGCCCTTGCTGAGTAGGCTGTAAGTCGGATTCCTTGGGCAAATGGGATGGTTCCTTGTAAGCACCATTTTGGTTTTGTTTAGCGAAAAAGTACTCAAGACTTCTGCTGGGAACAGAAGAAGATTGTTTTGTGCCCGAGTTAAGTTTGCGTTTCTTGGCTGGACTGGACATGTTTTTGGGTTTGAAAAGTGATTGGAGTCAGAAGTTCAGAAAGTCACGGATCAAAGAGGCTCATGATGCTATGAAGAGTGACAACAAGCCCCGGCATAACAAGGAACTCGTCGACTGTTGTCCGGCCTTCTTTTCTTTTCCTGAATGTTTGCATTCGGGGACAAAGCCGAGTTGATGACGTCTGGTCGATCGCGACAAGCAAAACAGCGCGTTTGCCAGCTGCACGAGCCTGCCACGCGGCCACCTGACCGACCAGCTGTCTCGAGCTGTCGGAGCTGTCGAAGCTGTCACACGCTTTCCGAAGACGTCGCAACTTGCAAGACCTGCTCGATGTCTCTTTGCCAAGCAAGACATTAACCCCACCTACGAAGCTAACCCTAATCGGGCTCTAGCGTTCACACACGAAAAACCAGCCCCATGAAAGGGCAGTTGTTCACGGCAGGAACCCCACCATCCGCTCTTTGATGGATTGAGGCCGAAAACTTGCGAACGCAAAAGACAGCAAGAGAGCCCCTTCGACAAGTCGACGCTCTGCATTTGTCCCCCCCCCCATCAACTGCCAACCTCGCCGAAACTCCAGTACCGAACCCCCCGCGCCCACCCATCTTCTCCTCCCTCGCCCCGAAGATAAATACCCCCCGACCCTCAACCAAACTCGTCCTACTTTTTGGCCCATCATGAACGGCGAGGATCCCCAAGAGCGCCCCGACTTCATCCGCGCCATCATCAACGGTCTCGAGCGTTACAACCCTGAAGCCGCTGGCACTCTCGAGGCCTACCTCACCCAACAATGTGAGGAGAAGTTCTGCGATTGCAACGCCAACCGCGCGCTGCTCAAGCTGTACGTCGGCACCCTTCCATACCTAAACTACCTCTCTCTCTACTCTCCCCAGCAAAGAGACCTGGATGATGTGCAATCCTAGCATGTATTATCTGATCGTGGAACAAAGATCCACGAGTGATGTTCATCAAATATTAGCTCTATCTGACAACGGGTCCTCTATCCTCAACTACACACAACAGAAACACACCTTGATGAGCAATGTCTTTGCTAACCACAGCCTTGTCTGCCTTCCTCCCTAACAGCTACCAACTCAACCCCGACCGCATCAAGGATGAGGTCATCACCAACATCCTCGTCAAGGCCATGACCCAGTTCCCCTCGCCCCAGTTCGACCTCGCCCTCCACCTCCTCAGCCCCTCGCAGTCCAACCCGGGCCCCAACTCGTCCTCGGAGCTCACCGAGGCCGTTTCCAAGCTGCGCGCCCTCAACGCCCAGCTCGAGGGTGCCGAGTACGCCCGCTTCTGGGCCACCCTCGACAGCGACGATCTCTACGCCGACCTGACCACCGACATTGCCGGCTTCGAGGACATGATCCGCGTCCGCATCGCCCAGCTCGTCGGCCAGTCGTACCGCGAGATCCAGTTCCCTGTGCTCGAGAGCTGGCTCGGCCTCAACAACGCCGAGGCCACCACCCAGTTCATCACCGAGACGTGCGGCTGGAAGGTTGAGGGCGATCTCGTCCAGATCCCCAAGAACGCCGACAACGAGGCGCGCAAGGCCGAGATCCGCGAGGACGTCAACGTCGACATGTTCACGAGGGTCATCAAGCGCAGCTGGGAGGAGTCTGCTTAGGAGCCTTCAACACCTGGCAGTGTCGACGACATGCCGAAGGAATGCAGCGTGACGGGGAAAGGAAAGGAGGAAGAAGGTGGAGGAACTGAAGAGACCAAAGACCTTTCTTTCGACACATGGAGGGAGAGGGGACAACACGAAGAAGAAGAGGACGAGAAACAACGGGGGGCCTGATGTCAATACCCGTATAATTACATCCTTCTGTGTGTGTGATTGGGCCCCAATTTCTTGCATCTGGTAGCAAAAAAAGCTCTGGCGTTTTTGGGTTTTGAGACAAATGTTGAAGAACGGGATCGGGCGGGCACGTTTTACCCCGTTACTGCTGTTGCTAGCTACTTTTATACTGTCCTTGGTCTCGGAACAGACAGCCGTTCGCGTAGAAAAAGGTAGAAGTGGGATTCCTGACGGTGGTGATGGATGTCTTGCGGGTTTCTATGGTGTTTGGAAGAGCATACATGGTAGAATTTGTCAAGGGCGGCGGAATATGAGACTAAGACATGACCAGTTGGTAATGCCGTGTTTGGCAAGTTTCGGCGTGGTTCTGAACCTCCCTCAAAGATCCCATCATGTGTATGAGCTTGTTGTCGTTTCAGCTTCTCAGCAATCTTGCCTGTTTTCTGGCTTCGTGCTATTGTGAGAGGTAGCGTGGTTCGCAGCGTCTAGTTCAGTTAACACCGAAAATACACCCTCTAGACTTTTGGGCTCCCTAACGCCTATTCACTACCAAATAATACAAGACACTGTCAATTCACCCTAGTCCCCTTTCATAGACTCCGAGTCAACTCTCATGTGTCAACTCTCATGTGCTTGGAAAAAAAATCAAAAAAAAAAAATCTCGAATACTCAAGTCATCTCCACGAGCTTCGGTTTCTCCAGATTTACCGCTTGACACTCAACTCCTCCCATTGCACACCTGCCCACTCCTCCACATACCCAGCCACGCCCCTCTCCGTTCCCCTCGGGCTACAATCCTTTTCACAAACGCCCACAATGATCGTACCCCAATCCATGCCGTCCATCGAGTCCTCCTCGCATTCCAGCTCCTCAATCGCATGCGGCGTCAACTGCACCTCGAAAACTCTTCGGGCACCACAGTTTGCACACTTGGGCATCTTTCCCTTGCCAGCAGCAGTGGTAGTCACCTTCTCGTTCGCGGCGCCAGCGGTGGGCACGTGAAGGAGCTTGCCCACCGCATCACTCTTGCTGTACAAAAGCGGCTGCCCCGCAAACTCGTACCGAATCACTTGCTCCGGGTTCTGCCCGACGCGGTCGGCGAAGCGCTGGAAGACGGCGTCCATGGTGGACTCGAAGACGTCCTTGTCTTCTTTCCCGCCGGAGCCGGAGCCAGAGGCGCCTTCGGTGTCGATGTCCATCGTTTCGATCTTTTGAGGGGGGAGAGCAGGGGTGGGGTCGAGGGTTTCGTAGTCGGCGTCCCAGATCCAGCGTTCCGGGTAGGGAGGAGGGAGAGCGGAGGCGTCGGTTGGCCAGGGCTCCAAGGGGGCCGGGGCGGGAGTCTGAGTCTGCTGGGTGGTGTTGTTGAGGGAGAGGGTTTGGGCAAAGGTTTTGGGCAAGTTATCCTTTTCGGCTTGTTCTTGTTCTTGTTCTTGTGGTTGTTGTTTTTCTGATGTTGTGTCTCCCTGCGGCTTCGGTGTTTCCTGCTGCTGCTGCTGCTGCTTTGGCGCAAATGGGTTCGCAGCAGCAGTCCCCTTAGGCGCAAAAGGGTTCACTGCACCACCGCTGGACGCAAAGGGGTTGGTCTTCGCACCTCCACTAGCAGCTGGCTTCGCACCAAACAAAGCCTCACCCAGTCCCAGCGTGGAAGCCTTGGGCATTTCCTTCTTCTCCTGTTCCACCGCGGTAGTAGTCTTTTTCTTGTCCTCCGTCGCCGCGGGCGCATCTACTGCCACCCGGACGCCCCTTACGGCTCTGATGCTGCCCTCCTTCCTGCGGCAGCTCTTCCTCCGGCAGGAAAATACGTAAAGACGGCGCTCGTGGCCAGGAAAGTGATCGGGGAGTTCGGCGTTGAGTTGGAGGAGGAGGACCATGTAGTCCTTGCAGACCTTGCACCTGGCGAGGGCGGCCGAGGCCGGGGATTCTTCATCGAGCCATTCCTGTGTGGTGTTTTTGTGGTGGTTAGGAAATGAGAAAAACCCGAATCGCGAACGGAAAAGGAAAAGAACATACAGGACGACCACCAAGGCGGCTGATCTTCTCGCCATTGGAGTCGGCGTCGGCATAGCCTAAAAGGACGTTGGTCTCGGTGAACTCGAGATCCTCGCCCTCGTCAGAGGAGTCATCGTAGGGAGCCATGTTTGTTGACAGACGTTTCGGGTTGGATACCGTAAGGTGGACTTGAAATGGTCCGGGAATAGACTCTGTTCAGAGATGTAGAGATGAATACGATATATCAGTGGATCGCAACAAATATGTCAAGCATGGAATTTTGGAATTTTTGGCGCCTGGGCAACTGAACTCCAATGCAACAGCGGGACCAACAAATTTTGGCGGGGTAAGTCTTCAGCGGGCCCCGCTATGATCCGTGGAGGTGGTTCCAGGTCCAGTATTGTCCAGGGCTGTTGATATGGCCCCTGCTCAGACCAGCCAGCCCCTGAGGTGCGGATTATCAAGGAAGCCCAGCAGCGGTAGGCATGCGTTAAGAAACAAGCAAGAAGGACAGCATGAACATGTGTTTTTGACCTTCAGAGCCATGGATTAGTTTCTTTAATAGGTATCTTACATGCAGACGATTACACAATTGTTCAAGAATCGGGTCCGTCCATGCCAGGTCCAGGACCTCCAGCCCGACCCATCTGTCTCGCCTTGAGAAGCTCGTCGCACAACAGCAGGTTAGATGCGATACCGGCACTGGAAGCGACGCAGTTCCTCAATACTCTGAACGAATCATAAACACCCTCCAATGTAGGATCCATAGGCTCGCCAGTCGCAAGGTCGAGACCAACAACATTGCCCTCGGCCTGCTCGTCTTGAAGAGCAGCGACTGAAGACGGACAGTTAGCATGTGCACGGCTGTAGTAGAATGGAAACATGACTTACGAGAATCTTGAACGTCAAGACCGGCGTTGGCGGCAAGGGTCTTGGGAATGACCAAAAGGGCATCGGCAAAGGCCTCAACACCCCACTTGGCCTTGCCCTTGACCGTCTTTGTGAAGGCATCGCTCTTGAGATGGGCAGCGCAGGCAACCTGGAAAGCGCCACCACCGGGAACAACACTCTTGTCGACAATCATGTTGTAGACACTGCGGAGACCGTCGCGGACGGCATCCTTAAGCTGAGTGATGGTGTGCGCGTTGGGGCCCTTGATCAGGATGGTCACGGACTTGGGGTCCTTGACCTCCTCAATGAAAGTGTACTTCTCCTCGCCAAGCTGCTGCTCGTAGACAAGACCCGCCCAGCCGAGAATCTCCGGTGAAAGGTCGTCGACACTGTTCTGAGCAACACCACCGCAGACGAGCTGAAGTCTCTCCATGTTCCTCCTCTTCGCTCTCCGGAGAGCGAGGATACCGTTCTTGGCCAACACATCCAGAGACAGAGGGTCGATACCCTTTTGATTGATAATAACAAAGTTCTTGGTGGGATCGTTGCCGCAGACCTCCTTCTTGAGCTCGACAATCTTCTTCAGCTTGGCGTCGACGAAGCGGCGCTCACTCTCCACGAGCTTGTCCCTCTGCTCGGCACTAGAGTAGAAAAAGCCAGAGTTGATTTCGGACTTTTCGTATTCGAGGGAGACGTTGAGGGTGAGGATGTATGCGTTCTCGACGCGCTTGGGCATATCGGGATGGCGGGCGCCGTGGTCGAGGGCAAGGCCGCGAATGAGCTGGGTATCAGAGGCAGTGCGGTGTTGCATGGTCATGATCTCGATCATGTGAAGGTCGGGCTTGGCCGGGGGCTGGTAGATAGCGAGGACGGCATCGACAATATCGGCGGTCAAGCTCTGGGCCAGGCTGGCGCTAAGCTTGGTGGCAAGCGATGTACGGGCGACGGAGAGGAGGAGCTCGCGGTCGACCTCGCGGGGGAGCTTGAAGGAATCGAGGAACTGCGACAGTGTCAGGAGCGTTTCACGGAAACCGACAGAGGCGACGAGGGATGCTGACCTTGAGCGCTTCGGCCTTGGCGATCTCGAAACCATCTGTGATTATCCTGGGGTGAAGACCCTCGGAGATGTAACGGTCGGCCTGCTTGAGGAGCTCTCCCACCAACAACACCACCGATGTTGTGCCGTCACCGCAAATGTCGTCTTGGGCGGTCGCAGCACGGGCAATCATAACGGCTGTCGGGTTTTGTATTTGCATCTCACGGAGGAGGACGTTGCCATCCTTTGTCAACTTGATCTGTTGTGCAGCGCATGGGCGGTCAGCATGTTGTGATGATGGCATCCATCCCCGCCTTCCACCCCCTTTATGGTTGGAATTCGTACCTGACCGGCGCCATCGACAAGCCTGCATTGCAGTTGTTGTTAGCCAAAAGTACAGCTGTGAGTATGCCACCGGAGCTTGCGTACATCTTGATGGTGCCCGAGGGACCCAGGTTGGACTTGAGGACATCTTGGAGGCCCTCACCCGCGGTGATGTTGACCTTGAGAGCTTCGCCCCGCCGCTGTTGACAGACATGGTTAGCAAACGAGACATGGACCAACTCGCTCGGACCTCAAGGGGCGCTTGACAGAAGGATCGTTCGTACCCGAGACTCGGCCTTGGGGTTGAGAAGCTGGGCAGCAGACATGGCGGATTAACTGTGGAAGGGACGAGGATATCGAGATTGTTTGTATAGGAGAGATGCGATTGCGGGGTGGGATGTTCTTTGGCATGTAAAGGAGCTGTTCCCCGATCTTGCGTTAGCTTTTTTTTCCGTCGTGTTCCAGTCCAGGCGACGGACGGTTTGGGCGGAGGCGGATGCGGCAGGCAGCCCCTGTCGTAGGTGGTGCAGCTTGTGTGTGGTCCCGCTCCCGTCAGTGCTGGCACTCAATCTTTCTGGGCGTGCTGGCATCCAATGGAGGGGTGGTGGCAGGCGGTGGGGCTGCCCGTGGGTGGGATGGAACAAGAAGCTAGGACCACCTCCCGTCCGTACAGGAACCTAACTGAGCTGCCCGTTTCATCATCAGGTGGCCTGGCCTGCCATGTTGGTGCAGTGCCCGCTGCCAATCTCAACGGAAGTTCCATATTATCAAGCAATCCAGAGGCAAAGCGATAGAGGGGTACCTTGTTCAACGAGCAAACACGTAGGAAACTGGCGTACTAACATATCACTTTAACGCCTTCATGCCACTTTCCGACAGCGTGCAACGGCTCACTAGTACACTAAACTACGACGGGAAGAGCTCTTTACCTGACACCAACCGAGTTCCCGTCCTACAGTACTACTGTATTGAGAATAAAGCTGCAGCAAATCAGCTCGTGCTACACCGCGTTCCCTTTGAACGACTTGTCAGAAATTCCTTGTCAGATAATACAATTAACAAGTACTTAGAGAAGTGTTTGCTTCCTTCATCCATCTCTCAGTGCTCTTGTTTCCTCGATGAACCTTTCCGTGTAAACGAAAGCAACACAAACCTACCTGTCGCCAGTTACCAGATAAAACATGAGACTGCCATGCGATTTACAGTCCGCCACTGCGGCGCTGCTGCTACTTACATCACCAAGTCTTGCCCGCCAAATTCCCGATGTTATCGAGGGGGACAACCTCGATGACAGGGACACGCCGGTGCGACAGGTCGCCATCATCGGTGAGTTCCCAGTTGAGTCCCTATCTATTAACATGGGATTTCTTTCTTCTTTGTGATCTCTCTCCGTACACATCGTTTCCACTCACAAGCAGCTAACACACTACACAGGAGCTGGGGCAGCCGGGTCTTCCGCCGCCTACCACTTGCGCAAGTATGCCGAACAACACAACGTCGACGTCAACATCACCATTTTCGAAAAGACAGATCACATTGGTGGGCGGACTCTCACCATCAACCCCTATGATGACCCCTCACTTCGACTGGAACTGGGAGCCAGCATCTTCATCGAGAAGAACTACATCCTCAACCAGTCGGTGGAGGAGTTTGGCTTACGAAAGAAGGATCCCGACGTAGGCTCCGACCCTAAAATGGGAATTTGGGACGGCGAGGAGTTTGTCTTTGAGATTGACACGAGCAGCAGCTGGATCTCCCAGCTCTGGCACATCGTCTGGAAGTACGGCATTCGGACCCCTAAGCGGACAAATGACCTCGTTCAGGAGACTGTTTCCAAATTCTTGCGCATGTACGAAGAACCGTACTTTCCATTCAAGTCACTGACACAACGCGCATATGATCTTGATTTGGCCTCTGTTACGGGGGCGACGGGCGAGGAGTTCCTAACAACGCATAATGTGAGTTGCGAAACGAGTCTTGGTCGACTGCTTAACTGACACAGTCCAGATTTATGGTGCGTATGCCCACGACATCGTTCAAGCCAGCACCCGGGTCAACTACGCGTCCAACATTGGACGCCTCCACGGACTCGATACCATGGTTGCGATGGCGCCCGCAGGCGCGACAGCTGTTCAGGGTGGCAACTGGCAAATATTCCAGAAGATGGTTGAGGGTTCGGGGGCCACCATCATGCTCAACACCTCGGTGTCATCGATCTCTTTCGCCAAAACCGGAGACAAAACCACCTCGTCCACCAAGTACAGCCTCCGAGCTATTCATTCGTCATCCCAGGAGGACACATCCTACCCAGTGGAGTTTGACAATGTCATCCTTGCCAATCCGTACCAGTTCAGCAATATCAAAATTGCGGATGGTGTGCTGGAAACCCACATTGATGAAATACCCTATGTGCGGCTCCATGTCACCATCTTCACCTCGCCCTTCCGCTACAGCCCCGAATTCTTTGGTCTAGAGAGCCCCAAAGCACTCCCCGGAACAGTGCTTACCACACTCGGCAAGACTGATAACGCCACCTCGGGAGTGGAAGGCGCGGGAAGCGCTGGCTTCTTCAGCATCAGCATGTTGCGTAAGCTGGTAAACCCCAAGACCCAGAAGGAGGAGTATGCGTACAAGATCTTTTCTCCCGAAAAGGTCACTCCCGAGTTTCTCAGCCGTCTCTTTGGTGTCAAGGTCCCAGAGACGTTCATCACCGAGCCCAACGACGAGTCAAGTGCTGAAGTCAGCCCCATTTCGTGGTACTATCCCCATGTGTTCTATTCGTATCCCAAGGCCGAGCCTCGCGTAACATTCCAGGACCCCATTGTCGGAACCGGCTTTTACTACACCTCTGGTATGGAGAGCTTCATCTCGACCATGGAGACCAACGCTTTAATGGGCAAAAACGTGGCGAGACTGATTGTGGACGACATGAGGGGAGTAGAGAGCGGAGGTGTCCAGAGTCTTGATGGTAGCCTGGCGCCAGGCCAGCAGCTCAAGATGACTTGTGACAGAGCAGGAAGAGGCGCTGGTAATGGAGGAGTGCGGAAGGGGGGTGAAGTGCCCAAGACACGGCCTACCGAACTGCCCGAGATGCCGTTGGTGGACCTTTAAACGCACCTGACCCTTTTTTTTCATGTAGAGCAAACTAACCCCCGGAGGTGTTTAAGTGAGTCCAGGCGCCTCTTGTGTTGCTTGGGTTTCCGGTTGCTCCTTGCTTTTGGAGCGTTGGTTCTTGGTTGTACTATGATATATATATGAGCGAAATGATGAATGAGCATCGCTATCACAACACTATTGTAGCTTATGCACATTGAAATCTCCTGGCATCGACAAGATAGCACAAGGACCGTTCAAGGTAAATGGTGTTGAATAACGATCCTTAACAGAGTCTGGTGATCACTACGCTGGAGAAACGTTAGGGTATTATTTGGGGAATACTGGCGCCAAGCTGTCCTTCAGTCTCTCCAGTCTTGACTTCCACCTCGTCCTCCGCCGTCAGGGTGCTGAAGGCTCCCATTCCCATCTTCCATATCCTCCATGCCCCCATCTTCCCACCTCCGCCCCGTCAACCACTCCCAGATCCTCATGGCCCTTTCATGACCTCCCCACCAACTCTGCCCTCCTCCTCGCCGCCTGTATCACCGTCATACCCCTATACAACACCGCCCCCGCCACAAATCCGCCCCCTCCCCAACCAACAACCTGCACCGTCTTCAACCTCATCCACCAAATCGCACGATGCAGCGGCGTGCCCCTCTTCCTGGGATCAAGATAGTTCAAGTACCACTGAACGCCCTCTTTGCTTGTCCATCTAGCAGCATCGATGAGCAGTCGGACCCGCTCCGCGCAGGCGTGCTCTTTGTCAGGAACATTTCTCCACCTGCAAGTGGCCCTCAATGACGTGGTGGATAATGTTGGGATCCAACACGGCGCACCGTGATCTAAGACGGTGCAGATAGCGTCTTTGGTGTCTGCTTGACGTGGCTCCATGGCGGCGGTGATGAGGGCCGAGGGAGCGCGGCGGAGTCTACCGGGGATGGAGAGGAGGTTGGGGTCTGCACCGTGGAGAAGAAGTAAGTTCATGAGAGGGGGGATTTCGAGGGACTGTCTGGGTCGCGGGTGAGTGTGACGATTAGCTTATTCTTACAGACCAAAGAAAATAAAAAATATAAAAAACCTTAAAAAAAAAAAAATTTTAAAAAAAAAAATTTAAAAAAAAAAAAAAATTTAAAAAAAAAAAAAAATTGAAAAAAAAATTTTAAAAAAAAAAAAAAGAAAAAAAAAAAGGGAAGAGAAGAAGACGAAGAAGAAAAAGTAATAATAACAGCCGAGTGTTACTTAAGTAGATACCAAAGACAATCTAGTGATGGTGATGAGGCAAGAGGTTAAGTATCAATTGGTACTAAGGTAAAGGTAAGTAAATACATACTCAAGTGTCGTCCCCTCTTCAAACCCATTCGTCTTAACATCCCACCCATTCTTAATGAAGACCTCAAATGCAGCTAGGTCGCCGCGGACGGTTGCTTCACGCATAGCCATCCGATTGACCATGGCTCCATTCGAAAGCAAGAGGTCTGCTATGGCGAGATGCCCACCCTGTACAGCTTCTTAGAGACCGTCTTGTAGCTGGGCTATTTATACTTGTGGAGTTTCGTGATTGAGGACTTCGGTGACGGTTTCGAGATCGCCAGTTCGGCAGGCGGGGAGAAAATCGGGATGGTACAAGTGCGCAGTTACGGTCATGCTTGCGGTTGGGGTATTGGTGTTAATTAGGAGAGGATGGAGGAAGTGATTGTGGTAAGTACAAATGGGAAGAAGAAGTTGAAGATTCCTCGGGAATGTGATACCATACAAGTGATCAAAGCCCAGATATGACTGATACCGAATGGGCAGGAGCGACAGAACGCCCAACTCATTGGAATAATAAGAGGTGAACGATATGTGTGCAGCGAGTGAACGAATATGGGAAGATGTGCTTGATGAACCGAACCACTTAACCTACAAATAACACCGCTTAGATGTGTTCTGATTCACGGATTGACCTGCGTGCCGCCCAGTCAGTCTCGTGCTCTGTGGGGGCTAATGACACCAACGCCAAGGGCCGTCAAAATTTCCCGTGACCTCCATCCATCTTACGACGTCGGTGAAACCAAGAGAACAGAGTTTGAGGTCCGGTCCCTTTCCCAGTGTCCACCACAAACGCCCCAAGCCCCTAGAGCCAGACAGATCAAAGGCCTTGTGTATTGGGCCCTCTCACAACGGCCTCACCCTTCACTTTGGTGAAAAGGAATACACCAAGCAGCCAGCTTGTCGGTAACCACCCACACCCCCGTTGTTACCTATATTAATCAACCGTCAGCCAACGACATATCGATCAGGAGTACTGAAATCCGACATAATTGGAGAGACTGGAGAAAGGAAGACTTACAATTCTTCCAATCGTTATAAAACAACTCATAACACCCATCCCTCCCGTCCACACCCCCGGCTCCTAACGGCCTCCTCGGCTCCTGCTCTCCCACCCCACCCGCCAACACACATCCATCCTTCCACTCGACGCGCATCTTCAACTTCATCCCCGTCCGCCCCCACATGTGCACATCCTCCCACGCCTTGCTATCCTTGCTCATCTTCTCCGGCAACTTCAGTTTACTGCCGCACGCCACCTCGGCAGCCTGCTTGACTGACCCCTCGTGCACGTCAAAGTGCTTCGGCCACTGTGACTCGAGGTAACATTGCTGCTCTTGGAGGGCTAGGGGCGTACCGCCGCTGTCAGAAGAAGAACCAGGAGGGATGATGTGGTACGAATAAGTACCACAGGCAACGTCCAGAGAACCGGAGAGGGCCATGACGTTTTGCTCGCCGCCTGTGTGACCGCAGGGAGAGTCGGCGATGGCGCGGTAGGCTTGAGTGCAGCTCATGGGACAGTTGGCTTGTGAAAGAGAGGACGAGAAACTGATGGAAGGTTGCCATTGCAGGTAAACGCGGTAGTCCTTGTAAGTGTCCGGAGTGGTGGGTGGTGATCGTTTGTTGGAGATGGAGTTGTTGGTTGGCTTGAGTTTCTTGAGAACGGGGATCTGGTTACCCTTTGTGTCGACGATCCAAGAGCGGAAAGATGCGGGCTGGCGGTCGACTTCGGAGCAGAAGTGGCTGACGACGTTGTACTGGGAGCCGTCGAAGATGGTCCAGGGCAGGATGCCTGGCTGTTCCATCTGGCATTCGGGATGGGCGGTGGCTGTTGGGACCACAGGCCCTCCTCCTGCGGGTCCTGACCAGGGAATGGTGGTGACGGTCTGAATCGAGGTTGTCTGAGTGGCGCAGCTTCCACAACTAGTTTTGCAAGCAAAGAACTGGGCACCAACTTCGGTGCAGGTCGCTTGACAAGCGGTTGCGGTACCGGTGCACGACGTGGCTGTTGTAGTAATGACCTGCTTGGTATTATCCAGGATGTCCTTGGGAATGATGTTCCTTCCGCTCAGGGGGACGTTATTGATGATATTGTGAACGCCCAAGGCAAAAACAAGGACAATAATATCATCAAAGACTCCCGGTGGCATCTCCAGTAACGGGGCATAGTCCTTTGCAATGTCAACTGCACGCTGGGCTGCAGCAGTCAGAGGGGGCTCGCAGCTTGGAGAGGAGGTCGGGGGTGGCAACTTGGATGAGAGTCAGATCGTGCAGAGGTCCACCGGGAGTGGCCATCTCGACAGCTCCCCGAACACCACACACGACAGCGCCATATTTGGTGTCTCGCTTTGATCCCTGCTCTGCGTCAAAGTCGCTGCCTTCTTTGCAGTCTGTTGTTCGGCGCATGATCTCGGACAGGCGGCCAGCCAGGGATTCGTCTAGGGTGATGATGGTGTCTCCAGCAACCGCATCTTTGTCATTGCCTGTAACGGCAGTGGCACTGGGGGTGACAAGCCTGAAGCATGGAGTTAGCATGCCGGAGACTTTTGAGGTCACAGTACGAGGCCAACATACCCGGTGACAGTAGTCGGATCCGGTGCCATGGTTACCGTCACCACAGCTGTCCCAGCCGCGGATACGGTCAGTGGCACACCATTGGTGATGGCGGTAACCTGAGTAGCTTGGGCGGCAGGAAGACACTGGGACAAGGGGACTTGATGCTGCTGACTCAATCTTTCCTGAGCGATGAAAACGGAAGCAATTCCAACGAAGAGGCCACCAAGAAGCAGGACAAAGCGCGAAACAATGCGCGAGAAGTCTCGACGACTGACGCTGCTGTCGACTTCCAAGTCCGCCTCGCGGAGGATTCCCCGCACATATTGGAAGCAAAGGTTGTCGACAGTTGGACAGTCATTTAGAGCATCGTTAATCTTTTTCTTGACATCTGGAGAGACGGCAACGAGGAATCCGCGTTCATGGTCATCATCCTTGGCGGAAAGCCAGACGGTGTTTGAGGGCAAGGTTGAGGGCGGGTTTCGCTGTGTGGATGAGTGTCAGCTAAAAGAAGACTTGGGGCATCCGGATCTGGTGGCTTACATGGGGTGTGTACTGGTCAAGAGCTCCAAGGTCAAGCACTTGGTTTGCTGTTGCCAGAGTCAAGAGGGAGAGAAGGCCCAGCCCACGCTCGAAGGTCTGACTAGCAAGCCACCGCATTCTCGTGTTCGGGAACTGGGGTTGAGGAACAATGTGTCAAGCTGCGAGTCGGTCAGTTGCG
Source organism: Neurospora discreta FGSC 8579 (assembly GCA_009805215.1). Lineage (NCBI taxonomy): Eukaryota > Fungi > Ascomycota > Sordariomycetes > Sordariales > Sordariaceae > Neurospora > Neurospora discreta. The sequence goes on along the minus strand of RANX01000058.1, from coordinate 203,444 downwards.
GAGTTGAGACGGTATTGTTTGGCTGATTGAGCTGCTTTGAGGCTTCATTGCAGATGGACACAGCGATCATATTATATATGTTCAAGCGGTCGTCTGAGGCCGAACTTCATGATGTTTTCTCTTCACTGTGCCTCTCACAAGCTCAATGAAGCTGAGCTGGGTGGCATGGTTGGTATGCTCCTTCACACCTTGCCAGCGACACGCCTACATCATCAGCATGAGATGCCAGGCGAAGTGTCATGTTGGACAGTTCAGTTGGCGCTTGGTTCAGTGCGCGGATGTTGGTGTTTCCTCTGAGAAAATTCAAGCGACAAAAAGGGAGGTGTTCTGTGTTGGGGTCGCCGCCCCCAAAGAGTTACACGGAAGGATCGAATGTAGGTGGACGCAGGTTCAGGTCACATTGACTGTTGCAATGATGGTGGCCGAATGTAGCAAGAGCCAAACATCGGCCCGGCCCTTGGCGTTGTCTGGTGTCTGCGGCCCCTACAAGGCGGCGCAAGTCAAAGGCACAGCATGCAGGTCCGTCTATGAGGAACAAGAATCATTAGACGACTCTTCTTCTCATACTCTACAGTACCCAACTGTCGGTCCCTCGACCACCCATCGCTTCGCCAACTTAAGTAGCATTCTTTCCCACCACCAACCACCACATGGGGGCCTTTTTTCACACATAATCCTATTTCCTTGACAACCAATTCCTTGCCATCTCTACTTCCACACCAAACATTTTCTCGCCTCGCCAACACAGTGAGCATGGCTGCGGAAAGCGAGTTCAGTACCGCTTGCGAAGCCGGGGACGTCGAAGCGGTTACAAAACTTCTTGAAAAGGAAGTCATATCGGTCGACCAACTGCAGAAAGGCCTGTCCAGAGCTGCATGGAGAAATCACCCTGCTGTGGCCGACATCTTGCTTTCCAAAGGTGCCAAGGTTGACTGGTCAAGTTTTATGGGAAGCACCAACCGCGGCGATCCGACTATGTTCCAAGTTTTCGTAAACCATGGCTTTGACATCAACTCGACCGAGTTTGATGAGGGTACACCACTTCGGTAGGATACTGTCAACTCCCCAGCATTGTTATGAACGCTCTATAGCAAGGAGGCTGACTGTCCACTGGGACCAGAATGTCCGCTGGCCATGAGGACCTCACGCGCTGGCTCCTCGCCCACGGTGCAGACCCCAACGTTGCTCATGATCGGGCCCCCTCGCCCCTTGTCTCAGCTGCGGTGACAGAGAAGGGTTATAGTTCCATGCGCCTCCTCCTGGAGCACGGCGCAGCTTTAGAGCCTAACATCCTTCATCATGCCATCGGGTCCCGAACGAGCATGGCAGATCGCCGAGAAAGGGTCGAGCTGCTGGTGCGAGCCGGGGCCAACATCAACCACATTGATCCCCAACGGAAAGGAACACCGCTGCACTGTGCCGTATGGCACAACAGAGGTGACGTTGTCGAAGCGCTTATTGAGCTGGGAGCTGATCCAAACGTGGTGTTTCAGGGCCGTACAGCGGCGGAGTTGGCTAAGGAACGGGGCCAGAAGCTCGAGCACTACTTGAAGATCTACGACTTTCTGAAGGAAAAGACAAAGGTTACTCCTGAGGAGTAAGTTCCAGGACTCCACAGAGACATCTATAGCTTCGATCTTTCCATTCCCATGTTTCTTGAATATAATGTATAAAAGACCCAGCCGCTTCGCTGTTGATCCTGCCCCATAGGCTTCCACCTTCACTCCGATCACTCACTGTGAACGCATCACAACTTTGAACGATTTCCTTCGATATCAACCAACCTTCTTTTCCTCTCTTTAGACGCTTTACTTTCCCACCCGCCAGTTTACGATATGAAGACATCCTTAGTCCCTCTTATGGCGCGGGCCATCTTTGCGATTCTTGTGGTCCTCATTGGCCTTGGTGCGCTTCTGTCTTCATCAGGTAGGTTGAACTGCAGAAACTACCTATGACCATTTTGTGGGCCTAGATCATCATCAAGAGATAGTATTAACAGAGTTACAGCGAACTACGCCGCCGATCAGACACACTTGTCATTCAGACGGTCTCCCAAGTTCCGCAATCATCCACACCACGCCTTGAAGAAGCGAGATGGATGCAGAAGCCCGAGCCAAGGCCATAAAGCCTGCGGCGCTTGCAAACCTCCTGTAGTATTCACCACTGCGAACTCGCTTGCCGCAAGAGACTCTTTCTTCACTCAAGCTCAAGCTCAAGCATCCCACAACAACAACAATGCTTCCCTTCTAACCGCGCGCATAATTACTGAACCGACTCCCGGCAAGGAAGATCGGTTCATGGTCAACGAAATACCCCAAGCCACTCAAATGGTCTGGGAAGTTCCCGAGGGTACCGACGTGAACACAGCTCTGTTCACTCCTTTTGACGCAAAGGAAGCCCTCAGCGTCGGCACCAGCCATCTCTGCGGCTGTACCTCCATGGTGATCATCAGCCAACGCGGCGTCTACACCTCGCATTACTGGGAGAACATCTCGTTCGACCCGGACGATAGCTTTCGCTTGAAAATCAAAGGGGTTAAGGAAACAGACGATCAAGTGTTTGAGCGGACCGTGCTCACGCCGCTCCAGAAGGGCGCAAGTCGTCGCACCATCGTCTCCCAGGAGAAGCTGGATCCGCGCAAAATTGGAAACGAGGAGGGCGATAACCTCCGAGCGTTCTTGGTAAGGCCTAATGCGGCGGCTGATGATACGAAGATGGCGGATTATGAGCGGAAGTGGGACAGGATTAAGCGGACGGTGGGGTCCATTGTTAGTTTGTTGAATCCGTATACGGAGGCGGGGAAGGCGAGGTGGCAGGAGGTGATATATCATCCTTTGCAGAACGATGATCGGAACCTAGACGACAAGGCGAACGGACGTGTTCTGATCAAATATGACCCGGATCACGAAGGGAAGAAGAAGGTTGTCTTGTGGGTGGAGAAGAACAAGATCTATGAGTATGAATGGAACTAGGCAGGCAGGTAGGTCTCTCTCTTCCGAGATTGGGAACGGGATATGGTGTTGCGGCCAACCAAGGATCTCCTCTCAAGTCGGATGCAACCCCTCTTCTGGTCTAGTGTACGGACTCATGCTAGGATGGGAGCGAGAGAAAAAAAATGAAGAAAAGAATTTATTCTGCGTGCATGTATTGGATGCTTTATCTATCTGAAGTAGACCAAAAAAAAACCTAGCCCTATATCCTCATTTACCTAATGAGAGATACTCCCTTTTAATGAAACAGAAGTGGATGGAAGGGATGTTCAAGCCACGATATGATGTTCTAGTCTGCAATCCGAACAAGATCAAAGCTTTTGGGGGTATCAATTGTTTATAAATCGAGACGATAGAACTCGAAACCTCCTTCATCTTTCTGAAAGACACTCAAACAAGCCTGGCAACACGCCGCTCGTCAGCCACCCGAGATCTATCCTCGCTCTTCTCAACTCTTCTGCCTCTTCCGGTGACCCATGATCTCGCATCAGCTCCTCCAGCCGCATTGAGCAAGCAACATACTGCTGATTCGGCAAAGTCATGGACAGCCCCCTCTTCTTCCACTCGAACACGTCTGACCACTGTTGTGTAGACTCGTAGAAGTCGCTCATCCAACCACAGTAGATACTTTGGATTGCTTTCGAAACTTGTTCCGAAGATTGACCTGGGTATGACATTGACATGGCTGTGGCCTTGTTGTATAGACCCCTGTAAGCGCTGAGCAAAGTCAGGACCAAAGTCACCCCTGCTCCACCTTGTTGCCAAGTCCTTGCCATTGGGGTCGTTCATGATGATCTGTTGAGCCAACGAGGAGGGCGCTGAATCGAGAAAGCAAGGTACCAGCGCTTCCTGAGGAGACGGAAAGCGATAGGATGGCTCTTGGGATGCAGAGAGACTGTCACCAAGGCAGTGAGACGGGTCAGTGTCAATGGGGTTCTCGACGCAATCGTGGCGGAAGACAGGAGTGCCGGCTTGCACCTCTTCAGGGTGGCGGTCTTGATCGATCGTCCAAGGTTCTCCTGTGCTTTCAGAAGAATCCGAGCCAGAGCACGTGTCCGTTACCGAGCGTGATCGACGCTTAATGGCGTACTTGAAGAAGTTCCATCTGGCAAACTGATTTTTGTACATCTTGGGTCTGTGTATGGCGGCTTCGTCAGTCCTGCTTCCTCAAAAGTAAATCCCAGGAACAGAACAACTACCTACGTTGCTTTGAAATGGTAGGTATCTTCCATGATGATAATGATATCTTTGAGATAGTGATTTTGAACAATGTACAGTTGGTGGATGACGTCTTTCCAAGGCTCCCAATCTTCTGCCTTGCGTGGAACCATGAAAGTATGCGCCATGTGCCCCTTTGAACTCGTACTCATTGTGGTGTGCCTCCTAATATGCGTCCCGTCGTTTCTGCCTGTCTTTCTTGGGTAGGAGGATGTGCGACGATGACGAGGGCCGGTCTCATCATTTCTTGATGGACTCGCAGAACGGGATACCGGAGGAGATGGGAGCTGGAAGTCTCGTTGGAGCCCTGCCAAAGACATTGAAGGCGGACTCAGTAGGGCATTGGTGAATGTGTTGCTACGGGCGAAGAGGTGGTCCTGCTGGCCATGGAGGTTGTTTTCGTCCATAAAGGGATTCGGGAAACTATGCTCGGGCGTGGAGTAGCATGTCTGAGGCTGCCCATACAAGACTATGTCGTCTTGCCTTTCGAGAAATGCTGCAATGATATCATCTGGAGTTGGAGACGTGGGCATTGATCCTGGGCTGGAATCTTCTTGAACAGCGTCTGGAGTCATGTTGATGGGCGCTGTAGACTGTGACGTTGCGGCGAATGGACAGAAAAGGCAGGGTCGTATTGTGTTGATGTACGACGAGACAGAGTTAGGAGAGGTGGAGGGTCCACGCACTTATATCGGCCATTATTCTGTGGAATCCTGAAAAACTGGGGGCAGGTTGAAGGCATCCATCCTCTTTCCACTCGCAGGTTCTGACGAAGATCCAAATTTGGATAATGGGCCGTCAACATTGATAACATCCAACATGTGCCTCATCCAACGCAGATCGGATAAGCCAACGGTAGCTGTGAGATCTAGTTAGTCTTTTGAAATGGTCGCGACCCGGGAGCCTGGTTGGGTAATGGGCAATCCCTAGTTGGTTGGCTCTTGAGAGCGGGAAAGGAAGCGGAGGTACGTACTTTTGTCCTGTCAGCCATCTTGTGCAACCAGGTGTGCTGTGCCGCCCGACGGCGTCCAAACAAAGCTGCTGGAAACGGTCCAAGGGTCTAGGACGGCTAGTTCCTCGGGAAGTACGTGCCGGTCAGATACCTTTTGCTTTGCCCATCTTGTGCTGCTCCCATCGTGCTGACTGTGCCGTTGGCGGTAGAGAAGCTCGGCAACCCATTCCATCAGTTTTGCTTTGCGCCAACGCCGTATCCAGGAAACCTTTCAGACCATAGAGTATCCGGGATCTGCCCATGGGAGTTGATTCGCAGTCCATATGTCATTTGTTCACATCCAGTTCCTGGGCAAGTTGCACCGCTATCGGATTGGCGCCTAGTGTAGGATTTCGTCGGTTCGCAAGTTCGGAAATGGGAGAGAAGATGGTCGCGGGGCCATTCGGTCTTGCCATGCTTTCCTTTTGCTGTAGTCAGAGTTGTGTGGTGAAAGGATGGAAGATGACGCGCCGTAGCTCTATACAGTACCATAGAGGTTGGGTATTGGTAGTGAAACAAGAACTGGGTCAAAAGGTGGGGTGACCCAGTCGTCCCCGTCCACGTCGGGTCCATCCCGCCCGGAACCGCCTACTTATCAAGCAGCAACCGAAGGAAGCGATAGCTGAGGAGTCAAGTACTGCCTTTAGTGGTACTGTACACTATACGTCTATGTAGTCTGCTTACTGCGTAGATACTTCAAGTACATCGTGACCCACATCTACCATTTCTGTTGCTCGTTTTCAACTTTTTCCTACCTTCTTTTCAGCCATTCTCTGACCGTATATCAGCTATTCATGTGGTCTCCTTCTAAGAGGTGATGGTATCCGACCACTTTCCAGCTTGCTACTAGCTATTGTCCCTAGGCTTGAACGGATCCTGCCCCTTTGCCAGATCTTTAACTCGCCGCTTCACTTGTTGCAGAAACGTTCGGTCGGCGTCCTCAGCCACAGGGACATAGTCATATGCCTCGTAAGAAATAAAGGTCACCATACACCCCGACAGCCCCATAGAGATGATGTACGGAACCGCCACCAACGACTCGGAATCCCATGGCCTCTTCTCCAAAATCGGTGTGCACACGACAATAGCCAGCCCGATGAGGTAAAGGCCGGATGACCACGCCATGACCATGATGGAGCATTGCCAGAAAAACATTCTTCGCGCGCTCAACACCCATTGCGGCGGCGGTGGCGGCAAGTCCCCAGCAGCTGTCGCCGTTCCGACCACGGGCACTACGGCACCTGCTTTGCTGCTACTTGGATTCTCTTGACTCCCCTGCGGTGGCGCGCCAGCTTGTGCTTCGACATCTGTAGGAGGATGCTGGGGCAGCCTCTTGAGCGCCAGGATCTGATTCAGATGTCGAAGTATGGCCTTCTTCGCCGAGTCTGTGTCGGGATTACTCACGTCCAAAACCTTTTCGTCGCCGAGCAATTGTAGCAATAGTTGCTGTTGCGACGCGACACCGAACCCCAAGATACACAGCGCCAGCGAGGCGTACCAGAAAGCTGGGCCGGTCCAGTGGGAAGTCTTGACGCTTTCCCAAGAGAGGGATGCAGTGATAATGGCCGTCAAGGCAACTGCCTACATATCCGTTTTGTTAACAAGATGTGCTCTCTCTCTCTCTCTCTTTCTTGCAAACCTCTGTGAAACTTCATTGCCAAGTCTACCGCGATTGTGATACGAGTCAGTTCGTCCCATTTCCCTTCCCGCCAAGTCTTGACGGCCTTCAGCAGTGTCGCTCGATTTGCTGCTACTTCTATCTCCAGATTTGCAACAGCTTCGACCTCTCGGGCGGGCCGAAGAGTATGGTAGATAAACATATGCTGATATGGGAGCGTGACCCAGAACCTGACCGCAATCAAGACAGAAGTACCTGCCTTATTGAGCCACTTCATGGTCGAGACTTCTTTTCGACAGGTGTGAATGGGATATGCCACAAGAAGCGTTGAGCTGTAAGTTCAAGATTTGCTCCCTCCAAACCAGCGAGCGTGGGGGTTCAAGCTAAATACCATCACAGAAGTCAGTGGAGTGTTTTGAAAGTTGAGTCCAAAAAAGCCTCGATTACAGTCCAATCACAAGGAGATCTCTGCACCTAGCTACATATGCAGGTGACACGAGGGTAGGATGGCGCCGTTCAGCCTCATCCATCAAAATCCACTTGATTCCTCGCTCCATTGCACGTCATTCACGCTGCATTTGAACCTAAAGAGAAATCAGCCTTTTGTTAGGTATGTATCTTCGACATCAATGTCTTTGCATTGGCATCTCCACTAACCTACACGGGCATTGACATGTCACCTCATCATAGGCTGTCAAATGTGATTTGCCCCCACACACGGGCGGGTGGCTTGCAGATTCAGTGTTCAGCTTTGACAGCCTGATGCTGCCGCCCACCTTCGAGGCACGATGACTCATATAAACTGATATCTTTTGAGCCATACGGGTAAACGACGAGGTGTGTAATGACCCTGATTAAAGAGAGAGAAATTGGACAAAGAAGGAGATGCCAGATAGCCGTTATGTGGATCATGTCCACTTGTGCCAAGCAATGCCAAGAACTGGTGATGGCTTCAACACCACCTAGGTATCTACGATATGTAGTTGTTAGTGCTGGGAAAACCCAACACCACTAGATACTTCATCCACGAACAAGTCAAACATGGAGAACTGTTTGAATTGATAACCACATGTACAGACTACCTATATCAAAGTATTGCTCTACACTCAACTTTCTCTTTACTGTTTTCTCCACCACCACCACCACCACCACCCTTCGAGATCAGCACACTTGCTTGGCCTTATCAGATTCAACCAATCCCGCCTTCTACATGCTTCCACAACAACAGTTTCATTTTTCCAAGGAGAATTTTCAACATTTCCCCGACCACTCACATCCCAGCACAGCGCTCCCAAGCACACACAAATACACATATAGACCAGCTCAAGGGGTGGTAGAGGTAGTAACATTCACCGCCTTCCACTGATGCACTGCCACAGCACGATCTTGGTGTTATCTCTTACCGAGCCGGTGTAGAGGTCGACGCAGAGTTTTTCTTTTTGTTTTGGTGGCCCCGATGGCAAGCGATAACATGAATTGAAGCCTGCTGCCTGCTGCGTGGATTTGTGGCATTGTAATCTGATGCAGGAGGGGAGACTGGTGTGCCACCACCAGAGGCTTCAGGGTTCAGAACAAGGTACCCTTCTGGCTGCTGCTGATAGAGCCATTTTTGGGGAGGGTTTGGTGGTGTTGTCGGCGCAAGTTTGGATGGATAAGGGGGGATCCTTTGGATCTTCCTGTTGTTTTGTTGGTTTGTTGGCTTTGTGAGTAGGTACCTACCTCTCTCTTAGGTAGATATAGATGGATCTTCAGTCGCTATCCGTCCGTCCATCCGTCTTTCACAGCCATTTGTTGCCCGCCCCCCCCCTTCTTGTCACCATTACACCAGCCATACACCCCTTACCACCATCCCTTTTCCTGTTCCAATTTAAATCAGTTTTTTTTGTTCATTTTCTTTTTGTTTTCTTTTTTTCCTTTTTTTTTTTTTTTTTTTTTTTTTTTTTTTTTTTTTTTTTTTTTTTCATATGTGCTCGATTACTACCCCTTCCCATATCCCTCTTTACACATCCATAATACCAGGCCACCCACAAGACAACCACCATCCAAGCAAAACTCCGTATCAGCCAACTGCACCGTGGTACTCCCATCCCTAATCCACCATTGCTGCTCAGGCTTCGGGCTCGTTGTTGCCGCTGCGACGCTGAACAAGAGGATGCCTAATCCGCTCGTGACGGGCGTCTGCGCTTGCACGGCGTTGTACTTGGCATTCCAAGCTGTGGTGAGAAGTACTTGGCCTTGGCGGTAGCCTTCGGGGATTACCTGTAAGGGGGTGGTGGTTTGGGAGAGGGCGGTTGCTACAAAGGCCAGGGGGAGGAGGAGGGCTACGGGGAGTGTGAGGTGCATTTTGTGTGTGTATGGGTGGTGGTGTTTTTCTGGGGATTGGTGATGATTTTGGGAGATGGGCGGATAGGGCAAAAGGGAAAAAGAGGGCTGTTGTGGGGGAAGGTTCAGTTGTTGGGACGAAAGGAGGACCTATGCTTGGCATATATAACTTGGTGAGTCTTGTCTATCTACGCTTTCCTTGTCTTGCACCACTTGATCAAGGCATCTGCGTGAGTCCGTTGAAGATTGTGATTCAAGCGTATGATAATTTGTGTACTTACGGCGAATTTGCAGGAACGTAGAGGATTGGCTCGGGAACATCATAACATGGGGCGCGCAAGATTGTGGTATAGAATGCGGAGAATGCTTTCCGCTCAATCAAGGGGCTTCGATTTTCCAACCATGACCACTGAACTCAAACGCCATAATCGTAGACTCAATGGCATCCTTCCATAACGCTGATGATCCCTATTTCTCTGGATGTCCGTTGCCGTCTTCCTGCGGTTGATCGTCCGTTCCTTTTTCATATCCCTGCCCATCCTCCTCTTCGTCCTGGTCATCGTTTTGCTCCTCGTCGTGATCATCTTCCGCTGTTTGCCCTTCCTGTTGTTCTTGCTGTCCGTCGCTGTCATTTTGCTGTTCCTGTGCGTCTGGTGCCGATGGCACCTCTTCTGATGGTGTTTCGTATGTCTCAATGTCGTCTTCATCCTCTTGCCCTTGGCCTCCTTTCTCTTGCGCCTCTTTCTCTGGTCCCTCTCTTTGTCCTTTTGTTCCCTCTTCTTGCTGGCGCTCCTGTGTCTGTCCTGCCTCTTCCTTGGCTTGCTCCTTTTCATCGTGTGGGGATCCATCACTTCGCTGCTCGCCTTCTTGCTGTCCCTCCTCAAGCCCCTCCTCTTTTGCTAACCCATATTCATCTCCATGGCCCTGACCTTCCATTGGTGTCGAGGTGGAGGTATCCGTTTCTTTCTGGCCATCGCCTCCCTCACGCGGCACCCCATCGCCTTGCTTCTGAACCAAACCGCAAGGCGGAGCCTTATTGTAACCCCTTTTTGGTCCCCTTCGCTTCTTGGGCGGAATTGTATGCAATCCCATCTGGATCCCCTGCTGAGGATCTCTTGGTCGTATTTTTTTAAATCCAGGGATATCCGGTGGCGGAGACGGTGGGCGCGGTGGTGGCGGTGCTAATCGTGGCGGTGGTCGTGGCGGTGGTAGTGGTGGAAGCGTGTGATCCGACGCCGGTGGCGGTATCTTTGAGGTGATCATGATCTGCTTCGGCTGCGCGATGGGCCTCTGCAGCTGTTCTTCTGTCCATTTCTGCAGTTGTGCTTCCATCTGTTTGGGCCTGAAATTGCTCCACTGCTCTGGCATCTTTCTGGGTTGATCCATCACTTTGTACATGGAGAATGCTACTGGGTTGTCCTTCCCAAAGAACTTGACGTACTTTAGCCAACCCTTGCCAAAAGATTTGTTGTTCATGTCGATATCCACCCAACCTCTGTTCCTGTTTGCGGGGTCCATGTCGAGTTTCACGTGCAACTCGCCAGTTCGCCGGCCGATCCAGTCGAAAAAGATGCGCGTGGGAGGCATGGGATCATAGGGGGATCTCCGTCGCGGATATTCGACAAAGAAATCATCGCCTCGTCTTCGCTTCTGATGGGGTATATGTGGAAGAACCTCCGGGTCGTGGAGTAGGTAGGCCGACAGGTCGTCCAGCAAGCTTTCGGATTTGGCAAGGATCATGGTGCCTAGAGCGACTTTGAGGTTGATGGAGGCCACCAATCCGTAGCTGTCGACGGGCCAGTTGAGGATGTCGATGGTCATTTCGCCGGGACGTCCTCCCCATCCGCCGTCTTCCAAGGCAGGACACTGGACGAGCCACGAGCCAACCAGCTCTTCAATCTCGAAGGGCTCGTATGCATTTTGGGAGTTTGTCTGTAACAGGTCGGCTTTTACCTGACACAAGCGGAAGTGAGGTTGAAGTGCCAATTCCCAGGTAGGGTTACCTTGGATTTCCAACCGCTGCGGCGCGGCGCTTGCGACTTGTTGGCGCACGGACGTCATTCTCAGGTGTTCTATCAGCTCAAACGGCTTATCACCCCAGCCGATCACCGTCTTGTCGAGGCCGTTGCCGATGAAAGCCCAGACACGGAGGTCGGGAACACGAAGGACGGCATGTGTCAGGATATTCCGGATATCGGGACCTCCAAACCATCCTTCGATGACGACGGGCTCCTGCGTCAACATGGGCATGGGGCGTCCGTGTAAGCCGGTAAGCCAATACTTGGACAGGAAGTAATCGATGTGGAAGTGGGCCTCCATGGTAGGCACATGGATCGTGATGGACGGATGAGAGGCTGCAATGCTGGCAAAGGCCTCCTCGATGGCCCTCTCGATGCCGTACTCCTCCCAGCAGATGACGGACCATAGAGGCATCATGTGGGACCGCAACCCGGGAACAGCCTTCACAACCTGGCGGGTGCCGTCGTAGTCGTTTAGTTTGTGCAGTATGATGGGGTACCGTGTTTTCCTGGGATCAGGACGGCCTTTGATACCCTTGAGGAAGTACTTGGCCATGAAGAGGTCGACGCTGCAGTTGATCTCGTCGGTGGGGGTCGCGCATCGTGCAAAGGTCTGCCGTTCCCAGTATTGGAAGGCCTCCATGTACTGTTGGAAGATGTCCTCAAACTGTCTCTTGAGGTTGTCCTCAATGGTCAGAATGTCAGCAGGCGGGAGCTTGCCTTCTTTGATGGTCTCTGTACGCAGCGAGGTATCGAGAGCGTAGAACAAGGCGGCAGGAAGAGGCTCGGCGCTGTGGGAAGACTGGTGAACAGGGATGCCGTAGTGTAACAGTTGGGCGTGGAACCAGGCTTTGGCGACGGGTTCGACGGGCGGGACGGCATTGGGATCACGCATGATCATGTTGAGGTTGTAGGGCGTCTCCCGCTTGAAGCCCAGGGCCTTGAAGCCGTCTTTGTCGTACGTGAAGGGTCCACGGACAGCGGGTGCTGGAGGCATGGGCTTGGGGCCTGGGTCGGGGGTCGGCGGGCCAAGATTCCCATAGACGCCAGTAGGGTGAGGGCTTGGTGCTGGCCGCGGATGAAGATTGCTATGAGATCCGGGTGAAGGGTCATGATTAGCGGTGGTGTTGGTGCCGGAACGGCCGTCTGATGGGGTGGAGGTGTTTCCGGTCAGGGGTCGAGCTCCATCCGAGCGTGAAAATTCAGAACGAGGTGGTTGAGTTTGTTGTTGTTGTTGTTGACTTTCTCGAGGTTGAGTCTCAGGTCGGCCATCAGTTTGAGTTTGAGGTTCAGAATGAGAGCCTTGGCGATCTTGATCTGCCGACTGGACCGGGGCGGGGCTCTGAGTTTGAGACTCGAATGCGGGTGTTTTGCCATTGAAGAGAGAGTCCGTGTCCTGAACGTCGTCGTCGTCCTTGGCTTGTGGGTGAGTCTCGGCGGCGGGGTCTGCAGCCGGTGGATTTGAATCCGAGTCCATTGCTGTTGTTGTTGTTGTTGAAGGATCCGGTTGGTGGTCGGTGGTACAGGGTTCCATGGCTGTCGCGCGTGTGGCAACGTATGTGTCATTGATGTCGCGTCATGTTGTTCACAAAGGTCACCGCTCCAGCGAACATGTCGAATGAGTGCCGGTGATAGTGACAAACTGCGTGAACAGAAAGTGAGCCGTCGACGAACTTCAGACGCGCAAATTGACGACCGGGTTTGGTTTGTCTCGGCCGGCAATACTGGTCCAGTCAGTGGATCCAGACCCCACATCGGAAACTCCCTACTCATGTACTAGTGTAAGTCACTACCAGTTTTGCGAGCTTTTAGCGTGATCAACTGTTAGTGTATTAAAGGGTCCCCGTCATCTATTCTTTTGTCATCGCATTCATTGCCCCGTGTCTGCGTAACATCTCATCTTTCTCTCCTTCCATCAGTCTCTTTCCAAATCCCCGAGACGGAAAAGAAGTACTTGAGACAAAATGTCCAAACTGCGACCATCAAAGTACCACAAGTCCACCGCAAGAAGCGACCCAAGGCAAATGGAATGTTTCCGGTGGCAATGACCGAGGAAGGTACTTTCGCTCCCGACTTTCCGGCGACGACTAGGGGGACTTTTTTACTCATCGGTCTCGCCCTCGGAAAGATTCGCAGCTCGACTTGAAACCATCCATCCGACGGGAGTCTTGCCGTCGGGACGGTTATTCTTTCCTCGAGTGAGGACAGTTGGCCACCACACTCACTGACCACATCACCATCATGCAATCTTCCCTGTACAATGGCTGTCGCACCGGCATAGAAATCAGATATATCGAGGTAGGCTCAAGTGAACCTGCTCCTCCCAAGCTGCCATGTTATGATATTACAAAGTCGGAAACGGCCCCCTTCTCGCATCTCTACTCGGTTTATGTTTACCGTGGAAGTCAATCAACTCGACTGGAAATCGATCATCAGTTTTTCACCTTTCACACTTCCTTCCTTAGCACTAGCACCACGTCGAAAACAGGTAGACCAATCACCATGCTCACCAATGCCATCCTCGCTCTTACGGCTCTTACATTCACAACTGCCACCGCTCCACAACCTCCAACCTCCACTGCCCTCGGTTTCGCCCTTGTCGCCAACCTCACCGACCCCGACATGGCCCGCCACCTCTTCCTAGACGACATCAACCACTGGTCCTTACGGGGCGTACATGTTGGAGCTGGCCAAAGCACCGCCGTCCTTGCAAAGCCCAATACCACTGCATCCGGTTCCTCTTCACATGCCATGGCCGAAGGATCCAGCTCCGGTCCCCACCAAATCTACTACCAAAACTCCACCGGCGGCATCTCCCTCGACGACTCCAACCCCTTTCCCCTCTCCATTCGTCTCGGCGGCATCTACGACTCCGACTTCCCCTCCGTCCTCTACCTCGGCATCTTCTTCGGCCTGTCCACCCCTTCCATCTCCATCTCCTCGCCATCCGGTCATCCGCGTCTCTTCATCTCATCCGCCGGTGCTGATTCACCGCAAGCTGACCAACCTACCGCTCCCGGCTCGCCCATCACGGATAGTGAGGCGCCGGAACTGTATCAGCGCGGTACATTCATTGTTTGTAACGAGACGGATCCGGTGTATACGCGGCCGCAGTACCCGGTGAGGTTTGTCAAGTCGAATGGGGATGGGACGGTTAGCTTGCCAAGTAACTGTGCGAGGATTGAGTTGCTGGCCGAGTGTGGGGTGTTGAGGTATATGGATGGGCAAGGGTTAGAGTATGGACAGGACAAGCCGGGGGCTGTGGCATGTTTTGATGGAGCCCTCTGATCTCTGAGCATGGCGTCACTGTGTAGGTCTTTGGTTAGATGAAGAGGTATGGTCACTGGGGAGGTGGTAAGAGGGATGGAGAGAAGAGAGTTGATCGAAGTGGAGGTGTGCATCCGTGTTCTTGGATCTGGCGGGCATTCGATATACTGAGCTGCACAAGTGAATGTAACCCAATCACCATCCCTCCTAATAAGTTCTCTGTGATCAAACATGAAATAACCCTTTTTTTTTTTTTTTTTTTTCCCTGGACATGCTGAAAGGCACATGTTGACGTTGGTACTATCAACCTCAAGCCGTCCCCTGGTCTGGGCATCAATGTTGAGGGACAGATCTACAGTAAATCCTCATCTCCCCCTTCCCCCTCCGCACCATTCGCATACTATTTTTGTCCCGAGCCAAGTTTATCCCAGCCCTATGCAACTTCAAGCACCGCTAATCCTCTGCTAACTTTTGCCAATCTTCCACCGTTACATTCAAAAGGACATCATGTTGTGTTACCCGCCTTGGCACACTATGTACAAGACATGCCGCAATACCGTGGTATTGTGGCTCCTTACAGCAGCTGAGTGGTCAATCGACAACAACCGAAACAGCTCCGTTGTGTGGCGGCGGCGGCAGCTCGTCCACTTAGGACCAAACTTGCAAATGGATGGGTGCTCAGGGGTTTTGGTGGTGGCCCTTTAAAGGGCGAATGAACAAATACGTTGTGATTGGTCCCTCAATGTCTTTTTCATTCATTTGTTTTGGGCTTGATCATCATCCATCCTCTTCTGTACTCATTCATATGATCGCGACGACAAGACATCATCTGCATGCCCGCCGCAGAAAGGGCTTCACGATCCCGTGGCATAACGCCGTGTTAGACTACTAACTCAACGACCACCATCCACCAACCTCTCCGTTCCATCTTACAACGGAACCACGACTCACCAACAATGGCGCGCTTCGCCTCCACCAGCAACCTAGTTCCCCGCCACCTCCGTCCCTCTCGCCGTCGACAAATCCTCCTCGCCCTCCTCTTCCTGTTCAGCATAGCTTACTTCCTCCACTCCTCCACATCCAACCCCTGGGACCACGGCTCCGAGTTCGCCTGGCTAGAACACCACATGAACTCCCCTTCCCTTTCCCCATCCTCAGCTGAAACCAAAATAGTCTCCAACACCTCCTTCGACTGGAGCACCGTCCCCTACAAATACCCCCCACCCTCTCCCCCCCGCCAACTACCTCTACCCATCCACTCCCACCCTTCTTTACCACCCATCCAACACCGGTTTGTACCGGAACCCCCAACAGCGCGTCAAATCCGCGAAACCCGACGCAAGGCAGTAAAGGACGTCTTTATCAAAAACTGGAACAGTTACCGAACCCTAGCATGGAAAAAAGACGCTTTGCTGCCCATCTCCGGCGGGTACAAAGACCAATTCTCCGGATGGGCCGCTACGTTAGTCGACTCGCTTGATACGCTATGGATCATGGGTTTACGGGATGAGTTCGACGAGGCAGTCGAAGCTGTTGCGGGGATTGATTTTGGGAGTGTCAAAGAAGGAAGCGGAAATAGGGTGAATATTTTCGAGACTAATATTCGGTACTTGGGCGGATTGTTGGGTGCTTATGATTTGAGTGGAAGGGAAATTCTGTTGACGAAAGCGAAGGAGCTGGGGGATCTGTTATTTGCGGGGTTTAATACCGCGCAGAGAATGCCTGTGGACTTTATTGACTTTGACATGGCCAAGAAGGGGGAGGAGGGGCTGGAGGTTGAGGGAACGGTGGTGAGTGCTAGCCCTGGAACGCTAACGCTGGAAATGACAAGGCTGTCGCAGGTGACGGGGGATATGAAGTATTACGATGCTGCGGCAAGGGTCATGGATGTTTTTGAGCAAGGGCAGAATTCTACAAAGATTCCGGGCCTGTGGCCTGTCTATGTGTCGATGGCAAGGCAGGACGTGGTGAGTGGGAATCAGTTTGGGGTGGCCGGGTGCGCGGATTCGTTGTATGAGTATTTGCCGAAAATGTATGCGCTTACGGGGGGGATGGAGCCGCGGTACGAGGGCATGTCGAGGGCGTTTTTGGCGGCGGCGGATCAGACGCTGGTTTTTAGGCCGATGCTACCGGGCAATGAGGACGTGTTGATGATTGGGACGGCGGATGTCACGGTCGATGGGAAAGAGGAGCTGTTGCTGAATCCGGAGAGCGAGCATTTGGGGTGTTTTGTAGGTGGGATTTATGGACTTGGTGGGAGGCTGTTTGGGAGGCCGGAGTGGGTGGAGAGTCAGGGCGTCAAGATCACAAAGGGGTGTGTTTACGCCTACAGGGCGATGCCGACGGGGATGATGCCCGAGAGGTATAACATGGTGCCGTGTCCGTCACGGGATGATGCGAGTTGTCGGTGGAACGAGGAGTTGTGGGAGAGGGAGAAGAAGAAGAGGCCCGAGTGGAAGCAACATCTACCCAAGGGATTCACGACGGCCAAGGATCCGAGATATATCCTGCGGCCAGAGGCAATCGAGAGCGTGTTTGTCATGTGGAGGATCACGGGCAGACAGGAGTTTCAGGAGGCGGCATGGGATATGTTCACGGCTGTGAGCAATGGGACGGAAACCGAGTTTGCGAATGCGGCTGTCTTGGATGTGACCAAGGCCGAGTATCCTCTGCCGAAGGAGGATTACATGGAGGTAAGAGTTCTCGCCTTGATCCGATTTGACGACGTATTCGAGCAAGTGGAATAGCTGACAGCGTTTGGCAGAGCTTTTGGTTGGCCGAGACTCTCAAGTATTTCTACTTGGCCTTTTCGCCGCCAGATGTCATTAGTCTCGACGATTTTGTCTTGAACACCGAGGCGCATCCGTTTCGCAGGCCAAAGAACTGAAGCCACGGGGCCATCGTCCGCTGAAGCTGTAATTTGGATATTTTGAAGGAATTGGACATACTTAGTTAGCATCAAGGATCACGTTTACCATTCGGGGCAGTCGCGGTTCGTCGGCATGTTGAAGTGACCACCATGGACGGGATCCAACGTTGCCATCTCGAAGACACCCAATCTGGAGTACTGATGATGGTTGGGGTAACCACTGTCGAAACTGCCGAATGCGTATTCGAATTGCCACCTTGAAATGGCCGAGTCACACTCAGTTGATGAGCAGTGATGAAGTTACTGTAGGTGTATGTAGTTGGCATTCCAGTCGGGGAAGGAGTAAAGGAGGGAAAAGGAGCCGAATCAACTGCAGTGGGTGTATTCCTTCCTGTTGGCAACGGCACGTAAGAGGAAGGTGCATGTCAACCTAACTTAGTGTGCATGACCCGCAAACTCAGGTCTGCACTTCCCATTCCATCTTCACGGCATTTGGGCCTCCTCATTAACGCGGCGATTGGTATGGAAAGGACGGGGAACTGAAGACATTCGAGTGGTGTGTGAGGAAACCAGATGCCTTCTCAACTGAACTCCCTCTCCCTGTCAATGCTGGGCTGAGATAGGTCCTATGTAGTAACGTCGATTTTCAGTCCCCACTGCACCATGGCC
Source organism: Neurospora discreta FGSC 8579 (assembly GCA_009805215.1). NCBI lineage: Eukaryota > Fungi > Ascomycota > Sordariomycetes > Sordariales > Sordariaceae > Neurospora > Neurospora discreta. Next base: position 185,482 of record RANX01000058.1, on the reverse strand, counting down.
ACGGCATGGGATGTTCCTTCAGGGTGGACTGGGCGCCCTAACAGTACAGACATTGATCTGAACATTGTTGTTCTTTTTTGTTCCACCAGAATGAAACCAGAACAAATAGATAAAGTCTAACATGACTATACTCCTCACTCTCCTCTTGCACCCCCCTCCAGCCTCTCAGAAAATGTTGTTGAAGGATGCAATGGATGGGAATGCGAGAATGTTAGTGATAAGGGAGAAGGTACCTAGGTACCTTGCCAGGTGATCCAGTCTACAGTATCTGCACTGACGTCCCCCCTTGGCGCCCCTCCTGCCACAAAGTACCCCTCCGGTACCCTGACGGCTTGCCCCAGACTACCTCTGCAAGTCTGCTTCTTCCCCTCTCTCTCCTCCAACTCCTTCAATTCATCACCCCCCGCACCCATTTATCTATCGCTTACCTTTACCCGCCCCCAACCTAGCTCTTGTTGTGGCAGGTCTTTGGTTTCTTCCAGCTCACGATACCTTCCCAAGTAGAGGTACCTAATATGCAGGAATGACTAACCCGACATTAAACATTGAGCGTGCAACAAGCTGATCGCCACGGTCATGGCCCGAGACCCTGGAGGACCCTGAAGGTGACATGCTATGCCAACACAAGTCTCGCTGAGGTATCCATCCAATCACGTTGCGCTAGAAGCTGGGCAGAGCTAGGCCAAGGGTCCTTGAATGGGAAGCTGGCTGGCATGGCGCTGTGTAATGCGCACAGCAGAAGGGCAGAGCACCAGGGGGGGGGGTACCCAGGTTTCTTGCTCCTTATCAGAGAAGAGCACGCCCATCAAGCTTCAGCTTCGAATCACGACAATCCTGGCACGATCCTGAGCTTCAAATATTCGTTGTTGATAACAAACGAGAAAGCAGCCCACTGAAATCACCATGGCTCACTCGATCGAAGAGACGGATCCAGACAAGGAGAAGCAGCTGGACGAAGTCGAAGTTGGCAGGAACAACGAGGTGAGCAGGTCCATCGCACGGTGTCTCTCTCTAATGCCTACCTACCTCCACAATGTTGACCCATAGCTCTACCAGTTCGCCCCGGAATTCGAGTATTCCCAAGCTGAGGAACAAGCACTGTTGCGCAAACAAGACTTGACCATTCTTCCCCTTTGCGCCGCCATCTACTTCCTCTGCTATTTGGACCGCTCCAATATCGGCAACGCCCGCATTCTCAACTCGACCACACACAATGACATGCAGACCGAGACCCATTCCACCCAGGACCAGTTCAACATCGCCCTGATGGTCTTCCTGGTGGCATACGCCACTTTCGAGGTCCCATCCAACATTCTGCTCAAGAAGCTGCGACCTTCGCGATGGATCGCATTTCTGATGTTTTCATGGGGTGCCATCACTATGGGACTGGGTGGTGTTCACAACTTTTCCTCCTTGGCCGCTGTGAGGTTCATCCTTGGTGCTTCTGAAGCCGGTCTTTTCCCTGGGTTGGTACCGCCGATGACCCCTGTGATGATCACCGTGGAACGCTAACCATCTCGGCGGATTAGGCTGGTCTACTACCTTACCTTTTGGTACAAATCCGACGAGCGTAGTGTCAGGGTTGCCTCCATCCTCGCCAGCGCCACGCTCGCCGGTGCTTTTGGGGGCGCAATTGCCTACGGCATTGGCCACATGAACGGCGCAAGCGGACTATCGGCATGGCGCTGGCTTTTCATCATTGAAGGCGCCCCATCGTGCGTCTCGTCGCTCTTTGTCCTCTTTTTCCTACCGGACTACCCGGAGGAGCACCTCAAAGGACGAGAACGCGAAATTGCGCTGGCTCGTCTCAAGGTAGAAGGGAGCAAGAGCCATCATCGCAGTATGACATGGCAGGATGTAAAAACCACGCTTACGGACTGGCGGCTCTATGGCCACTACCTCATCTACTTTGGAATCTCGGTTCCTTTCAGCTCGCTATCGTTGTTCACTCCATCCATCACTGCTGGGCTGGGATACAAAGACCTCCGGGCTCAGTTGATGAGCGTGCCACCTTATGCGGTGGCTTATGGTTAGTCTGCGCATACCTCCGTCGAAGAAAGCCTAGACACCCCACTGATACAATCACCTACAGTCACACAAATTGTTGGTTCGTGGTCGGCGGATCACTTCAATGCTCGCGGTATTCACAGCGCCGTGTTTTCGCTCCTGGGTGCCGTAGGCTTTATAGCGATGGTCACGCTACCAGTAGATGCCTACCAACACAGATACGGTTGTCTCATCCTTGCATCGGCGGGTTCTTTTGCCTGTGTCCCACCAATGCTTGGATGGCTCTCGTCAAATGTCTACAGTACGGCTTCCGTAGGCCTAGCCATTGCAATCAATGTGAGTATCGGGGGTGGCATCGGCCAAATCCCCGGTGTGTGGATCTACCCCAAGGAGGAGGCCGCTCGGGGATATCCCACTGGTCACTGGACCAATGCGGGGATGCTCCTTATGGTTTCGGCGGGAGCAGCTGGACTCCGTATCTGGTATGGATACAAGAATCGGAAGCTCCTTCGCGAAAGTAATGGACAGGAAGTCCGGTTGTTCAAACTTTGAGAAGGGAAGCTGTGGTAAGATGGAGGCCGGCTGATGTGTTTACTAAGGATAAGGTATGCGTTTCTGCGTCGTATTCAGTTCTTCTCTTTCTCTTCTCTTTCTCTTCTCTTTCTCTTCTCTTTCTCTTCTCTTTGGACAGCAATTTTCAATGACTTGGGATGTACCAGCACATGTCAACCGAGTCTTCGGAGCAAGTCATAGCGGCATAAAAAAATTGACTTTCTCCAAAGCAATCCAAACGACCTACAGCAATAACGGGATACCGAGGGTGAAAATGGAAGTGAGGGACACCCTTCAGGTTACCGCCATTCTGGACCAGATCAACACTGGGCACATATGTTGACAGAGAGGGATCATGCATTCAATGACGTCGAATATACTTCAGACCCGAGCAGTCCCCCAATCCCTACCTGCCTGCCGGTAAGCTTCTCCGACTACCGCATAATGTCAAACAACTCGTATCCAGGACAGGGTAGTCCGGTAACGCAGGGTAATAGCTCTGCCATTTGCTTCTACAGCCACGTACATTACAGCCAAATGCAACTGGCAAACCTTTTCACTTGACAGGTTCGGCACGGCTGTGCCTGACCTGGAATTTTGCGAGTTAGGTGTGTATGTGAGGTTACGCGGTAACTGCCTGCTTTGTAGCAGTAAACTGCCCCAATATTCCCCGCTCGAAGCTGTCACTTTGGTTTTTCCAACCTCCTTTGTCACTCGTCAGTTCGTTAATCAGGAAAACTGTCTACATAGCACAACCCAAGATGTTAGGTTGCTTCAGTGTTTACGCTGATGTTACCTTCTCTTTCCAGAAAAGGTGAGGTAGTATCAAGCTTCCAAAGCACACAGGTCAAGCTAACAGTTGGGGTTCGTTGGCGAACCCGCATAACCAGCCTAATGCATATATCTGCCATGTCATCTTCATCAGCTTGCCTCGGGCTACTTCTCCGCCAAGCTGCAGGTCAGCTTGCTAATTCCCGGAATATCCCAATTCGTCAGGCCGTTTGGGCAGGCTAGCATCTACCCTGACCATTCAGCTTGATGCAAGCCATGGAAGTAGCTACTAAGGTATCACGCCGTATATTGACTGTTTCAAGTTATGGAAGAAATGTTCGCCTCTCTAAACGAACCCCAGGACGCCGGTCCACGGCCAACCGAATCTCGTAATAGCACCTCGAAAGTTGGGATACCCTCGGTGGGTGTCTTTGCAGCTGGTAAGTCTTGCAGTTCTGGTTCCTTTAGGAAGGGAGCATTAAGTGGCTACCCCTCTTCACGATGTACTTAGTTCCGACATTACTGTAACACGTTCGGTCTACTACATTCAGTCCACCAACCCAGAGGCTTACACAACTATCCATGTCCTCTACCCGGTCTACTTCATCAGTCAAGGATCTTCATAGACTTTCATACATAAGACTTGACAAACTGTTCCCCCCTTTTCGTTCTCTTACGGATTATCCTTGATGATCTCTTCAACGATAGACTGTTATTGATCTCTTTACTTCTTCGCATAATGACGCGGATCACAGCCTCTATTGCCGGAGTCGTCGCTGTCCTCCTCGCCATCTCCATTCAAGGTCATGCCGTACCCAGTACATTAGAATGGTGGAAACGTGACATCCACTCACCAGCCTCCAGCTCGGCGGCCTCAATTCCATCGTCACCGGCAGAAACAATACCAACAACACCACCTAATTGCAACAAAGCCTTCTTCTCCAGCATCCTGCCGCCTGAGGCAAGCCTGGAGAATATCACGGCTGTTCCAGAGGGCGGTAGCCACGGCGAAGGAAAGGCGAATATTCCATATCCGACTGACCCAACGGACCTTCCTGCGTTATGTGCGGTAACGATCAAGGTGACGAGTTCGCCGTCAAGTAGCTATCGGTTTGGGTTGTTCTTGCCGACGAAGTGGAGTGGGAGGTTTCTTGCAGTTGGGAATGGGGGGTTTGCGGGGGGCATCAATTGGCTTGACATGTATGTGCTTATGTTCCCTTCTTTTTCATTCTTTTGTTGACATGGTTCTTCCCCTTCTGCCAAAGGGGTTACCAACATTGCTCATCGTGATGGGGATCTGAAAACCTTTGAGCCTTCTATGGCCGAATCAGCTACTAAAAAAACTGTCTCCTTCCAGGGCCCCCGGTCCACACTACGGCATGGCAACCGTCTCGTCTGACCTAGGTCATAGCGGGTCTGTAATCGACACATCGTGGGCCATCAACCAGCCTGAAAAGAAAACCGACTGGGGATGGCGTGCCCTCCATGGAACCGTTGTGCTCGGCAAGAAGCTCACAGCCGCCTACTATGACGGCTGCGACATCACATACTCGTACTACAGCGGCTGTTCCACAGGCGGCCGCCAGGGTCTCCGTGAGATCCAAGAATTCCCCGACTCCTTCGACGGCGTGCTTGTCGGCGCCCCAGCCTGGTGGACGTCCCATCTAAACAACTACATCACCCAACTAGGGATGTACAACCTCCCCAACACCAGCGAATGGTACATCCCGACCCCCCTACTTCAAGTTGTCGCCGACGAAGTAATCCGCCAATGCGACCCAGCCGACGGCGTCCAAGACGGCATCATCAGCCGTCCCGACCTCTGCACATTCAACTCCTCCCTCCTCCTCTGCCCCATCAACTACACGGCCCCCACCAACGGAACAGCAACAACCTGTCTAACCAATCCCCAACTCTCCACCCTCGCCAAACTCTACTCGTCACACCACCACGAAACCACAGGAGAACTCATCTACCCCGGCCTGACCCTCGGCTCCGAAGCCCAATGGTGGGCCACTATAGGCAACACCGACGGCATCCCCTCTCCCTTTGGCGTCGGCTACCAGCGCAACTTTTTGTTTGACAACGCCACGTGGAACTACACAGCCCTCTACTCAGACGCCGTCGTCGACCTCGCCGAGCGGCTCGACCCGGGCCAAGCGACAGCAGACCACTACGATATTTCGGCATTTAAATCCCGCGGCGGCAAGATCATTCTCTACCATGGCTTAGCAGACGGGTTACTCCCCGCCAAGGCAACGGAATTGTACTACAAGCGAACAATGAAGGTCTTTGGAAGTAGCCGCGATACAACCGACTTTTTTAAGCTTTTCCTGATACCAGGGATGCAGCACTGCTGGGGGACTCCGGCGGGGGTGGATGCGCCGTGGAATATTGGCGGGGCGAATCAGGCGGGTGCTATGGGTTCGGGATGCTGGTCGGTTCCCGGGTTTGAGGGGAGTGAGGAGCATGATGCGTTGGTGGCGCTACGGAAGTGGGTGGAGGAGGGGAGGGAGGTGAAGCAGTTGGTGGCGACGAGTTGGAGGGCGGGGACGAATGCTAGTAGTGGAGTGAAGAGGCAGAGGAAGATTTGTGCGTGGCCGGGACAGAGTGTTCTGAAAGAGGAGGTTCAAGAGGTCCTGAAGAAGGAGAAGGAGGAGGGTGTGGATGTGGATGTAGATGTGGATGTGGATAGTGAGGAGGTGTGGGAGTGTAGGTTTCCGGAGGAGGATGGCGTTGAGGAGGAGATTGAGGTGGATGATTAGATGATGTATTTGACACTAATGGAGACGGTTGTAATTGATTGGCCGAGAGAAGATATCATGTATCTCTAGAGGTAGGAAGACTGAGTGGTGCACGAGGTCTTGGAGAAGTGTTTAGTGTCGAGGTACCTTTGCTTTGGCCAGCCGGGACGGCGGTCTGTGGGGGATGGAGCGGTTGCGTGAGAGCATTGCTTGGGTCGTTCTAGATGCATCTTGTTAGTACCAGCTGGAGTTGGACCACAGAAGACTCATCTTAGTTTCTCCTTTGCTAACTTGTTAGTACATTGACATAATAATGGTCGAGTGTTCAACTATCATCTCCGTCCTCTGTTCACATTTGTCCAACAAGCACATGGGGGTTAGGGTTTTATACCTCACAAAGCCCGTGTAAGTGATAACTACCTAAGATCCCCGCAATAGCGATGACGGTTGGGACCTGGGAAGCTATGACCACCTGAGCTGGCTGAGCCATCAATCGTCTGCCCAAATCCCCCAAATCTTTCCCAATGCCTCTTTCTCCAGCCTTTGGTCACATCATCTCGAGGGCGCAACGCCGACACCGCCCGTCATGCCTCGAATCCCTACCGTCGAACTCAGTAGATACCTCCTGACCGGTCACATTGCCTCTCCCGGTTGTCTTCGTGCCCGCGCCGCACTTCTCGGCAAGAATACACGCACAGCTCTCGGCGGTACTCTCCCCTCGCGACAGCTTCAGCCTCGTCAACACGCCCGCTACCTAACAACCGAAACATCTGCAACCCCGTCAAACACAACCCCTCCTCCCGCCGCCGCCGCTGCCGCCCCTTTCCGCAAACAACTCAAAGAACAAGCCAAAGCCCTCAAAAAGTCGGGTCAAAAAAAGAAGAAAAGCAGCGACAACCAAACGGTGCCCGGCTGGGAACTCACCGTCGGCATCGAGATCCACGCCCAACTCAACACCGCTACCAAGCTTTTTTCTCCCGCAACCACGTCCTTCAACGACCCGCCCAACACCCACGTCGCCCCCTTCGACCTCGCCCTCCCCGGCTCCCAACCGCTTTTCCAGCCCGCCACACTGATCCCCGCCGTTCGTGCCGCTTTGGCTCTCAACTGCTCCATTCAGCCCGTTAGTCGGTTCGACAGGAAACACTACTTCCACTGGGACCAGCCCAGTGGGTACCAAATCACGCAGTTCTACGAGCCCTTTGCCAAAGATGGCTTCATCACGCTGTACGCTCGGGACGGAATCGCGGCCGAGGATGGGCAAGAGATTAAGGTGGGCATAAAGCAGGTGCAGATGGAGCAGGACACGGCCAAGACGACGGCGCAACCCGGAGATGTGCAGTGGTTGGACTTCAATCGCGTCGGGGTTCCCTTGATTGAGATCATTACCCTTCCCGAAATCCATCACCCCGCTACGGCGGCGGCCTTGGTGAGAAAGGTGCAGATGGTGTTGGCGAGTGTGGATGCGTGTGTGAGCGGGCTGGAGGAGGGCGGACTAAGGGCGGATGTGAATGTTTCAGTCAGGAGGACGGACGACCCCAGTGGAAAGTTGGGCACGAGGACGGAGATCAAGAACTTGAGTAGTTTCAAGGCGGTCGAGGACGCCATCATTGCCGAGAGGGATAGGCAGATTAAGCTACTGGAGGAAGGCGGGGAAGTGAAGGGGGAGACGAGGGGGTGGAGTCTGGGAAGCACAGAGACGAGAAGGCTCAGAGGGAAGGAAGGGGAGGTGGATTATCGGTATATGCCGGATCCGGATTTGGGGCCGGTCGTGATCGGAGAGGATCTGGTGGAAAGGTTGAGGGAGACGATGGGGGTGTTGCCGGATCAGGAAGCGGATCAGTTGATGGAGCGGTATAACCTCAGCGCCAAGGATGCCTTGTCGTTGATGCTCCTCGACGGTGGAGCCAGGATTCAGTACTTTTACAATGTGCTTGACTCCCTTGAGGACCGTCTCGTGGCCGATGGGCAAGCCGTTCCCGAAGGAGCGGAACACGCAACCCTGGCAGCGAACTGGTGTCTCCACGAACTCGGCAAGCTCACCGACACCTCATCCTCTCCCTCCTCCTCCGATCCAGATGCCCTCGAAGGCCTAGCCATGACACCCCTCGGCGAATCACCCCTCATCCCCTCCTCTTCCCTAGCCGCCATCCTCCACCACCTCCACTCCCGCACCATCACCGCCAAAGTCGCCAAGGACCTCCTCTGGGCCGTCTACCGCGGCGAGATCCCCAAAGGCGGAATAACCAGCTACATCGACACTCACAGCCTATGGTTCAAGGAGCTGCCAGAGGAGGAATACGCAAAGCTGGCGGATGAGGTTATCCAAGGCGAGGAAAAGGTACTGGGAGAGTTTTGGAGGTGGAAGCAAGGGAAGATGAAGGCGTATCCCCAGGGGAAGCTGATGTATCTGGTGGGCAAGATGATGAGAAGCGGGCCGGAGGGGAGGGTGGAAGCTGCTGGGGCGGAGAGGGTGTTGAGAAAGAGGATTGAAGAGGTTTATATGCCTGAGCTGGAACAGAGGGAGTGATGTGGGTTTGGACCTAGGTGTTGATGCCATCATCGACTCGAGTCACTAGTCGCAACGAAAGCTTCTTGGGAGTTTTGGACACGATACCTCATTAGGCCAACCACTCTACACGACAAGGAAGAAGACCGGTGGGGGAGGGGATATCCATGGCTGTGGTCTTGATGCCGCCGTCCCTCCAGAGGGCACGTCAAGCGCTCGCTACAACGGGCCATGTCACGCCGAGGCCTGGTCCCAGATACCACAACTTGGGCTTTACATTTTATGTACACTCTCGGCAGACGGAACAATTGCAGACCGTTTTAAACCAGCAACCAAGTGCATGCCGCTCCGAGCCGAGCTTGTCCGACTTCCCTTCCAGTGCAGTGCGGCGTCACATTCCGATCTTGGCTCGCATTGACTGCTACTTCCCCTCCTCTAAATATTTCCAAGCGAGGTATTATGGAGCCATTTCTGAGCTTGCCATCGGTGATGATCGCTCGTTACAAGGGCAACGCTTGCGATGGGATGCCTTCGGCGACCCGAATAGAGTTTCATCAGTCGTCCATCGGCCCATTGGCTGGTGCATGGGGAAAGTCCAAGAAAGTTGATGTGTACAATGGGGAGAAACGGCCGGCCATAGGTCAAAGCACAACACTTTAGCCATACACGGTTGGACGCCCAGAGAGGTGAATGGACGGTGATTGCAATCTTTCGGAAACAAGTTACCAGGCTCAAACCCCTCCCACTATAACGGAACCAGACCACGGGATTTACCCGCTGCCATTGTGCCTGTGTTGCGGTTAACGAGGTAGTATTCGTCTAGATCCAATCAAGCATCATGGGCTCATTGTCGAGCTTCATCAATTCAAACTTCCCCATCAATAAACTCCTGACAGTTGTGTTCCATCCTCACCTCCATCTCTTCTCTTTGCTCTCACCACTGTCGCCAATCTCCCTGCCATCATGAAGTTCTCCTACCTCTCCCTCCTCCTCACCCCTGCTCTAGCAGCCGCCGTGGACGCGGACTCCACCACCACCTATGATTACATAGTCGTAGGTTCCGGTCCCGGCGGCGGTCCCCTCTCTGCCGAGCTCGCCCGCGCCGGCTACTCCACCCTGTTAATCGAAGCCGGCACCGACCAAGGGGACAACCCAACCTACACGGAGATACAAAACTTCAACGAGGCCGCCAACGACGAGACCTCGCGCTGGGACTTTTGGGTGAAACACTCTGACGACGCGGCGAGAGACCTCAAGTTCAAACATACCACCTGGGACACGGGTGACGGGACGTTTTACGTCGGGTTGGATCCGCCCAAGGGGGCCAAGCTGTTGGGCATCCAGTACCCGCGTGCTGCGGTGTTGGGCGGGTGCGCGATGCACAATGCGGGCGTGGCGAGCTTGCCGGAGGATGATGATTGGAATCGGATTGTGAATCTGACGGGGGATACGAGCTGGGAGGCGGGCAAGATGAGGGAGTATTTGAAGAGGATTGAGCGGAATGAGTATGCGGGTGCTAATGATACTTCGCATGGACACGATGGTGAGTTTTGCTACGGTACAGTCTACTGTCTTTGGCATATTGAGGCAAGTGGGCTGACAAAAGGACACCGGGCGGTACTACCTAGGCTGGCTGGCAATCTCCAGCAGCGACCCCTCCTGGGCCAAAAACGACAGCAACCCAGCCGTCAAAATCATGAAGCGGCTCGCCGAACTCATTGGCCAAGACCCTTCCCGAGTAGCCGACCTCGCCAAAACCGACATCCTCGGCGATTTCCCCAACCGCGACACCATGTCCTCCTTGTTCAACTTGGCCACCCACGCCGACAAGACGGGCAAGCGCTACAGTCCCAACAACTACATCCGTGCCACCCTCGCCGACCCAGCCAAGTACCCCCTGACCGTGAAACTCAACACGCTCGCCACCAAAGTCCTCTTCAACACCACCGGACCTAAGCCGCGCGCCATCGGCGTCGAAGTAATGACGGGCCCCTCCCTCTACCGCGCCGACCCCAAACACGTTCCCGGCACCACCACCCCTCCTCCCAAGACCCAATACTTTGCCAGACGCGAAGTCATTCTCTCCGGCGGCGTCTTTAACACCCCCCAACTACTGAAACTCTCCGGCATCGGCCCGGCCACCGAGCTTTCCAGATTCGGCATCCCCGTCCTCGTCGATCTCCCGGGAGTAGGCGAGCGACTAACCGATAACTACGAAGGTTCCCTCTTGGCGCTAGGCAAAGTCCCCATCCAAAGCGGTCTCATCACTATTCTGTTCAGGACCCCCAACGCGCCCACTCGTAAACGGAACATCTTCGCGTGGTGCGGTGCTTTTTCCTTTGAGGGGTTCTGGCCTGGGTTTCCAGCCTACTACGGCCCCGAGCAATTTTCCTGTGCCATGGTACACATCAAACCCCGCTCGCAAGACGGGAGCGTTAGGTTACTGTCTGCCGATCCGCAGGATAAACCCGAAATCAACTTTCGGTTCTTTGAACATGGCGGGGATGAGGATCTGGCTGAGTTGGTGTCCGCGGCGAATATCTTGAGGGAAAGTTGGCAGGCGGCGGGGGAGACGGTCCTGCCTTTTGAGGAGTTACATCCGTGTCCGTCGGCTACGGAGAAGAACAGCACTTGCACGTCTTCGGAGAGTCAACAGGCCGAGTACTTCAAGACGCAAGCGTATTCGCATCATGCGACGTCGAGCTGTCAGATTGGGGCTGATGGGGACAAGATGGCGGTGTTGGATAGTAAGTTCCGCGTGAGAGGGACGGAGGGGTTGAGGGTTGTGGATGCGAGTGCGTTTCCGAATGTGCCGGGGTTCTTCCCGAGTGTGCCGACGATGATGATTAGTGTAAAGGCGGCGGGGGATGTGTTGGCGGCGGCGAGGGGGGGCCGATAAAGGGGTTGGGAAGTAAAAGGGGGAAGGTGATCAGAGCGAGTAGTGGTGTGAGGTTTTAGGTTGAGGGTGCTGGAGATGATCCGGGTATCGAGATGTCGAGTGTACCTATGTGAGTGAAGAATTGATGTGTGGGGTTATGCCCTACCTTACTTACCTACTGCTGCAAACTACCTACCTACCTTTACTTTCTTCCTTCATTCCCATCACAGTGAAACAATCCATCTCCTCCTCGCATATCTCCTCCTGGCGAGCATCTAATTCAGCCGATCGCACCCCACGCGCCCTTACGCGTTTCGTTCTCGCAATGGGCTAAGCTTTCCAGGTGCGTAGGTTTGACTCGGACGACGGAGTTGACCAAGGTTGAGGTCGGGAAGGGGATGTCCAAGGTCGAGGTTGAACAGCATGTCTGCATATGCAAGCCAGGCATCAGCGCAACACATGCAGGTAAGTTTGACTTGCTTGATGGGATGAGAGATGACAAAGAGGGGTCTCGGGTTGTCAAAGCAGGCCGTCGACAATGTGCTCGTCTGGATCATTGAGCTCATGATGTTGGATGAAAGTGCATCTGCAGGTGGGGGATGGCAGCAATATGGAAGGAGACAGAAGACAAAACAAGGAAAAGGGGTATATGTAAGCCATGTCGGTGTTCCGCGGGTTTCCAGTAAAGAAATACGGAGGGAAAAGACAATCCGAATGCCGCTAATTCATGTTTACTTTCTTCCCTTTCCTCCTCCTTTCCTGCGGGATCTGTCTCCAGCACCATGCACCTTGTCAACTTGGACGGAAACTGGTGTTCGCGACGAGCAGGTTTCGCCATTGTTTTGTCAGCTTTTCTTGTGCAAAGAGACGATGCCTTGGTAAGCGTCTCTGTTTGGACAGACGGGTGCGAGTAGGGTATAAGAGCCCGTCTTGGTTTGTTGAAACGGTGTTCCATTTTTTTTTTTTCCTTTACCTTCTCCGTTCCCATCACCTAATTACCTCCATCCTACCACCCCTTCTCCCTACCCTCTCAGTTGTTTACTTCTCCAATTAACACGTCACGATACCCAGCGCCCACCAAGCATGGCGTGCCGCCTAAACCTATTCCAATCTCTTTTCTGTGTCCTTGCCCTCTGTGAACGTATTTTGGCTGCTGACTTTGCTCAGGCGTACAAGTCAGGCCTGCTCTCGCCTCGTCTGTACACAGAGTATGACCTCATATCAGACAAGACAAGCAACCATGTCAGCTTTCATCCTGAAGGTTCCACCGAGGGCTTCTACTGTCATTATCCCGAGTTAAGCTCGCAGGAATGGGAGGCCTGCAACGATGAGGCCGATACCAGATGGTGCTGGTTGAGACAACTTCAAGCTCAAGAGGGCGAGTCACTTCTAAAGGGGTATACCGTCACAACGGACTGTACGTGCTCCTCCGCTTCCACATGCTGTTATTCATGCTACTTGTACTCTATTTCGGCTTATACTGACCCGGTGACTATTCGGTCTTGTGCCTGAAACAGATGACAACTTTGCTCCTATTGGCATCCAGAGACATGTACGTAAATCCGTACCCGCAACACATAGGGCTGTCTCTGACAAAGTCAACTCAGTATCACCTTGACATATCCAAGCAAACCATTACTCCCGACGGTTTTCCTCGAGAGGCCCGTCTCATGAATGGCACGTATCCCGGACCCTTGATCGAAGCCTGCTGGGGCGACACAGTCATCGTCCATGTCACCAACAACCTCGACGACGAAGGCAGCGTCATTCACTGGCACGGTCTTCGTCAGTACTACAACAACGACCATGACGGGGTGGCCTTGACGCAGTGTCCCATTGCCAGGGGTTCTACGTGGACATACAACTTTACCATGCTGCAGTATGGGACAACTTGGTATCATAGCCATTACATCTTGCAGGTGAGCACAACCCTTGCAGAAGCTTAGGTCAGTAAGGTATGTTGAAGCTAACCACACATTCCCATCACAGTATGCTGATGGCGTTCTTGGGCCCCTCGTGGTTCATGGCCCAGCCAGTGCCCCTTACGACGTTTCCCACCCCCAGCCCTACTTCATGTCGGACTGGGTGCACAGGAAGGCTGAGGAAGAGTTCGACAACGAGAAGGACCCGGAGGTCCGCGGATCCAAGGCTGATAACATCTTGGTGAACGGTATTGGCAGAAGCAAAGAAGCCGTGTCTGCTTACAATGGCGAAGACATTCGATCGTTGTACGACATTACGGAGATCCTTCCGGGGCAGAGGGTCCGTTTGCGATTGATCAATGGGGCTGCCGGGACATCATTTATCTTTTCAGTGGACGGACACGCCTTGGAGGTGATCGCCAATGATCTGGTGCCTGTCAAGCCAACGGTCGTTGACTCGCTTCTTGTCGCGATTGGTTTGTTGTCCCCTCCCCTTTCCCTTTTCCCTCTCCCTAGCTAGAGGCACCCAAGACTAACAAACAACCTATTACAGGTCAACGCTACGACATCATCATCCATGGCCTTGAAAGCCCTTCCCCATCAGGCAACTACTGGATCCGCACTCATCCCGCAGACGGCTGCAACGTCTTCCGCAACGGACTCTTCAACAGCACCGACAGCACGAACGAAGATCCCCTCGACCCGCGCACCGGCATCCTGCACTACGGCCACCCCGACGCCACCTACCTGTCCCTTCCCGACTCAACCCTCAACACCATCCCGGACTACTCCTGCGCCCGCATCGCCGAGCAAACCTCTCTCCGACCCGTAGTCCCCTGGTCCATCTCCAGCACCCCGCTCAACAACCTCACCTTGTCCACCTTTTACCCCTCTCACCAGACCGAGGTCGACGAGCCCTACGGAAACTACACCCACTGGCTCCTCCGCCTCGACCCCCTCGTCGAGAAACAAGGCGGCATCACCTTCCACAACCCCCTCTTTGCCAACTTCAGCACCCCCTCCCTCCTCGACTTCACCAACATCGGCCAAGGCGAGAACGACAACGTCATTCGCCTTCCTTACTCGCCTGACTCGACGGAGTACATCCACATGGTCATCGACGGGTCCCTCCTCCCCGCCACGAACCAGACGGACCTCGACCCGGACGTGATCCCCCTCCTTGCTCACCCGATGCACTGGCACGGCTCGGATGTGGTCTTGCTGGCGCAGAGCGAGCAGCCGTTTGACCCGGCGACGTCGCGGGATACGTGGAACTACGAGAATCCGCCGCGGCGCGATACCATCATGGCGCCGGCGGGGGGTTACGTGGCGGTGGCATTCAAGCCGGATAATCCGGGGGTGTGGTTGGTGCATTGCCATATTGCGTGGCATGCGAGCGCGGGGCTGGCGCTGCAGATGGTGGTGGATGATGGGAAGGGGATGGTGCAGAATATGTTGGCGGGGGAGAGGTTGGAGAGGTTGAGTGGGGGGTGTGAGAAGTGGAAGGCGGATTTGGGGCAGGTGGTGGATTTCCAGAAGGAGGAATCGGGTGTTTGAGACTTTTTTTTTTCATTTTATTTTTCTTGACTGTTCCAGATGTGCAGTGTTGGACAACCGTATAGAAAGAGAGGGGGGGGGGCACATGGAAGTAGGTAGTAGGTAAGGAAGCGAGTCCTCCAGACTGGTCACATGCACATGAGGACGACAGGGAATCCATATCACATCATTTGTTGGAGGAGATGATGGTTATGATAATGTAGACAACAGTGATTGAAAAGAAAAAGCATGGTGAATTATCACACCGGGTATCCTTTTGATATACATAACGGAAAGACAACAACAGATTCAACGTTGTAACACCCCAAACACCAAGCTAACCACAGACAACCGCCTTTTTTTTCCTTCTTCTTCTTTTGCTGCCAAAACTTTACCTCCTTCCCATTGACTCCCTGGTCCCATCATCATCATTACCCCATAGTCTCATACAATAGCATGAACATGTGCCAAGTTGGCCACGCTCTCCTGGGTCGGGCACCTGTACGAAGGCCATGCCGACGTTCTCCGCGTATCCCGGGTTGGTGACGTCTGATCCGGATCATACGCGATTTTCACCTCCATGTCCGTTCCATCCACAATCCTTCCCGTAGGTGGTGGCGCGTCCATACCAACCACATGCACCGGCTCAACACCGCCATGGTTTCCACCACTGACACTCCGTTGATGCACCATGTCATCACTATCTCCGCCTGATAAACCTCCCGCAGTTCCAACGCTCAACTCACTACTCAACCTGCTAAACCTCGTCACCTCCGCCGGCCTCCCATCGCCATACCCGCCTGTATTTTCAGCATTTTGAAGATGACGCATATGCGCCACCGATCCACGTCCATGTCCATGTCCATGTCCGTTTCCATTTCCAGCCTCCATATCCTCGTCTTTCCTTTCGTCGCTGATACTTCTGCTCCTACTGCTTCCTTTGCTCCCCCTCGTCGTCAAACTCAAACTCGCAAACAATGCCCTCTTCTTACTACTCCGTCCCTTCCCTCCCGTCCCCTGCGTCGTCATTGTTGTCGTCGTCGTTCCTTCCGTGTGACCGCTCCCCTCCTGCCCGTTCTCATTCTGGTTCTGCTCATCCTCGAGACTATCCAAATTATAAAACTCGGCCGGCGGCGGCGGCGGCGGCGCCCCGCGGGACCCTCCCCTACGTTCCCTCAGCAACGCTCTCAAGATGGGGATACTCGCCGCCACAATCGTAATGGCCGACTCGGCAAACCCCCAAATGACCAGATTCGTACTGGCAAACGTAAAGTTGGAGTCCCCAATCGTCGGCAGCTCCGTGGCTTTGATGATGGACGCCACCCCGGCAAAGACCCCCATGGACATGGCGACCAGGATCCCGAACTTCTCGGCCTTGTTCATGGTCAAGATCCAGATGATCTTCCAGGGCAAGATGGCCAGGACAATGTCCATGACCCCCGAGTACACGGCCGTGAACATGTTGTAGTGGATCTGGATGGACTTGTCGATGCAGGTCCCGGGCAAGAAGGGTTGCCAGATCTTGGGGATGGGGTCGCATTGGCCCCATGTGAGGGCAACGGCGACGCCTAGACTCAGGTTGACAGAGATCATGATGAAGATGATGAGAAAGCGGATCCAGTCATCTTGAGCGATGCGCAGGACGGTGAGGGCGAAACTGGTCTTGGACCACAAGGCGGCCAGGATGGAAAAGGTCCCTGCGAAGTTGGTGACGAGGAGGTAGTGGTTGAGGAAGGGGACGGACTGGGTGGGGTTGAAGAGAGAGGTGGGGATGCCGAAGCCGAGGGTAGTGGAGTAGGAGATGAGTGCCGAAGCGGTTGTTAGGGACATCTGTGGTTTGTTAGTTCATTTCTTTTTTTTTTTTTTTTTTTTTTTTTTTTTTTTTTTTTTTTTTTTTTTTTTTTTTTTTTTTTTTTAATAGATGAGAGGAGAGTGAATGGATGGATGGATGGATGGGTGGATGCCAGGGTTGATAAGAACAGAGACACCTATGGAAGACATACCCATGATAGGATCAAAACATGATCATCCCACCACAATCCACGTCCTCGGTATCTCTTGCAGTAGATGCGCAACCCCAGAAACAAGGAGGCCATGGAAGTCAGAAACCAACAGCTAAAGTTCACTAGGGCCACCCTCGACCTGTGGTGATCCTCTTCTGGAATCTCCCTCACGGCGACCTTGGCCCTCCCCTCCAGATGGATGGCGTTAACAGCATGTTGAGCAGCCGCTTCGACAAAAGAGGAAGCGGCTGCTCCTACTGTTGAGGCCATGAGGATGTTGCTGGCTCCGTGTGGATGATGCTGTTACTCATACAGTTGATGATGTCGGTACTTGAGAAGTCATTCATCTACCGGCATGAACCCTTGCTTCTCTCTCCCCTTTTCCTGTCTTCCCCTGTGGGTTACGCCAAGAAACGGGTTCGTCGATTATCAGATGGAGATAGTGTAGAGATGAAACTGGGGATAGGCGAGATGGGATGGGATTGTAGTCAAAGTTCCGTTGGTTCGGGTCCGGTCTGGTTGCAGGAGGGCGTGGAGCCCAGTTACCAACAGCCAACTAGGTAGCCCAGGTGCCAGCGGTAAGTTGATAGGTCGGACCGAGAACCGCTGCAACGATCAGAAGAGCAGTGTAGTGTACTGTGTGTTCAGTCAGTGGAGGAGACTTGCTGATTCGTGATACCCCAAGCTGCAGAGGGCAATTTAGACGAGATGTGGAAAGGTTGTCATGTGAAGTCGAGAAAAGGTTGGACTCGAGTCAGAAACCAGAAACCATGGAAAAAAGAGACGGACACAAGCAGGATGTGAGACGGGAAGGACGGTAAGGTAAGACGACGTCGTCCGACCGGTTGGACGACCGGTGGGCTGGCTGGACCGAGGCCCGAACCGGGAAAGGATCTGGTGTACAAACAATTTCCACTTTTCTTTTTTTTTTCCTTATTCCCCCTTAGAATCTTCTTTAACGTGACGCTGCTTCTTCGTCATTGGTAGGCAACTGATACTTACTGTCGAATACATAAGCAGGAGAAGGGGTTCGTACGGCCCTATCTCACTTCCATGGGCGCCCGTTTTCCCCTGGGCCACCACCGCAGAATCTTGACCCCACGACGGAGATGCTCTTTCGGGGAAGGCCATACCTTATGTGAGTGTTTAAGAAGAGCCTGCGCCCTCTCGGCTACCATATGTAGGCAGCACTGTGCCAACCGGATATTGGCGTATAATCCTGGTGTGATCCACGGAGCATGTCTCCGTTATGGAGGAACTGTGCGATAGGCCAAGGACTGGGACAGGGCACGCAAGCGAGCTCCCCTAATCTGGGGAGTTTTGATTTTCCAAGATTCGTTTCTACTGTTCACTATACCCAACGTGGAATGGAAATCGCACGGGATGCAACGCCAACCGTCTGGGCCGTTCTTGGCATTGTTTTTGGGACTTTGCCCTGACACTAGACTGATTGATCGAAAAAAGACTTTGAAAATAGAAAAGAGACGTTTCAAAACAAAAGAAGACTCGCATGTTTGGACTCTTTTATTTTCAGAAGCAAAGTCGGGCTTGACTCCAATGGAAGTTACCTTTACCAAACGCCAAGAACGGCTCAGACGTTTGGCGTTGGAAACGGGATGGTGAAGATGATCATTCCGCCACATCCCGGAACCCCCGGCCGTCCGCCATTTTCTGTGACATGCTCTCACCAGGATTCAGCCGAGGCTTGAAAAGGAGTGGCAGCTCGAGCCGAAGACCGGGTTACACACAACCGGGTGGCTTCCTCGTGGCTTTTCCCGTCCTATGATTGATTGGTGGCTTTAACTCGTCAATTGCTGTTGCATGAGGCGATCAGATCTTTAATCTTCACCCTTCACACCATCTATTGTGAGGGCTGTATTGGAACAAGGAAAACAAAGGGGTAATTTTCAGATACTCACCAAGATGAAATGCAACGCCTCTCCCAAACATCTCGAAACGAAGCAGCCACATCAAGCGACACTCTTCCTCGTCGTCGCGGGATCGTTCAACTTAAGTGGCTTAGCGGCATCGATCGGCGCTATGTCGTACGTAGTGTATGTAGTGTATAGTGTAGTGTATGTATCCTCAGGAGGTATGTATGTACATAGTAGACTAGTTCTAGTGTACCTCTAGTGTACGTACATAGGCACTTGTTAGCATCGAGAACAGGATCAATCACCCAACCCAGCCAATAACCCCCTAACCCACTCCCTCCCCCGGGCTGTCAAAACTCATCTCCACTAAAATCTTACTTCTACAGCGCGCAATATGCTGTCCCCATATTCAGATCGCGCATACCTCCCCTCCTAGAGGTAGCCATTCTCTCTGTCGCAGCAGTCCAGCGAAAGGAAAGAGGAAAGAGAAAGAAAACGGACGTACAGCTCGAGCATGATCTGGATATCGGCGACAAGTTCATTGTGGATGGGCTTGCATCGTGCATGTCGTCTCCTCTTTCCAGCCGGCGTAAGGCACTTGTCCTTCCTTCCACTTCTCAAGAGCACGAGACCTTAACCATATATGCTCTTCGTCGGTCTTCACCTAGGTCCCCAGTACCCACTTACATACCCATTCATCCCCCCAAACCCAACTTCACCCCCCCTGGCTTGCTCCCTAAGCACCGCACTGAAAGACCATGGCCTCCCGTCGTTGAGTGCACACCCGATTTTCCAATTTTAGACACGAAACATCCCTGTAACCGCTAAGTATTCGTGCCTTCTCAGGCTTTTTAGCACCGTTCACGGTACGGTACTTGGGGTATCTCCACCGCGCCAGGATCGATGAACGTCCGTAAACTGCGCTAATGGCGATGCACAGCTCAGCTGCATGTCTCAGGAACAGCCGCCTTGCTGGCATTGGTGCCGTCCCCAACCCAACGTTCGCTCGTAACGACAACAACGGCAGGAACTTGGATTCAACACATTAGATCTTTAATAATAATCTCTAAGCAAAATCAAGAAGAAAAGAAGAAGTAGAGGCACATATGAATCATAAAAGAAACATGACGAGGGATAGTCGGATCCCCAGACGGAAAATAGAAGCTGAGGTGTATGGATTTGGGTACATAGGTCTTAATGTCAGACCCACTTTCATCATAATCACTCGGCGTGGTGGCAGAGTGGTCTAATGCGCAAGACTAGAAATCTTGTTCCTTCGGGAGCGTCTGTTCGAATCAGGCCCACGTCGCACGAATGACCATCCTCACGATACATCCTGCCTTATTCATAATTCCTTTTTCCTTTTTCATTGAGTTTTTCCTTGTTGATGATGCATGTCACCGTGTCACTACACTAGGCTGCACATAGCAAGGCCTCAACACAAATGAGGGACCACATTGCCATTTACTATTGCTAGAGAGAAATAACATAATAACGAAATTGCATCCGTATCTGTACTTCTCCTCATTGCAAGCAATGTATGACATGACCTCTTTCCATTCCCGTGAATCGTACACTTGAATCCCGTTGTCCTACCAAAGACTGCTCGTCCCACTCATACCCTCATAATTCCATCTGTCAGTCCATAGTCTTGACCCAAGCCCTTTTTGTCTGTCCGTCTTCTGCATGAGGTGTCTACAACCGAGCCCTCTAAGCCCAAGTTTTTCCTGAAGCCGAAAACGCCCATTGAACTCCGTGTACCATGCCGGCGCCAGGACCCTGAATCCCAACCAATGTCGTGAATAATGATGAACCGTGTCATGTAAGTCGTAAAGGTCGTAAAACATAGCCAGAACCCTCAAATTTCAGCTCCCCCATGTCTCCAACCCGTACACTTCCAAAGATTCCTACTAAGAATCCTCATCATGTCCCGGCCACACAATCTCCCTCTTCACCACCGCTCTAACACAGCGATACCCTATAAACGCCCACGCTAGAACCAATGCCACCGTCATCCCGCTGCCCATCCACAACACCCCCTCACTGCCCAGTCCGGCCCCAATCTTGATACTCGCAATCGTGAACCCGACATTCGGAAACACGGTGCTCCACCAACTCAAATGGAACCGCTTGTCCTGCATGCCCGCCACGCACCCCGCCACGGCGCTCACAAAGAACCAGAACCCGAGTCCCCAGAGAAAGACACCCAGCCAAATCGCTCCCAACCGGACGCCCGCCGCTAGCGTATCCGTGTTGGTCATCGCGCCCGTGAGGATGGCAATGCGCGAACTATCCAGCTGCGCAAACACCCTCGGGATGTCGCTGGCCATACTAATCACCGCCGCGCCCGTGAAGCTCGGCGGGCCGACAGCGATGAACATGCCTGCTCGCTGCGCAGGTAATCCAAATGCCATTAGGCGGGACAGGTAAGAACTGAAGAAGAAGAAGCTGACTAGTAGTCCGAGACCCTGCGCGGCGAGTCCGGCGCAAATCATGCCGATGGCCGCAGAAGGGGATTGTGTCCTGGAAAACGACCCGGCAAGCGTTCCTATCAGCATGACGGGGAAGATGGGCAGGACCCAGGCGGGTGTGATGGTGGTGAGAGAGAGGCGGCGCTCGGTTTTGACGGTGAAGAGGAGGTGGTATTGGATGACGGAGGCGAGAAAGGTGAGGCCCGAGAAGAACCAGAAGGCGACGCAGAGGAAGGTGGCGAACGAGGTGAGGGAGGCGCGGGGGTTGTCCTCGTCGGGTGCCGAGGGGGGACTGCCGCTGCCGTGAAACTGGTAGGAGATGTCGCCGTCAAAGAGAACGATGCGGGCGTATTCGGCTACGTTGCAGAGAATGGCGGCGATCGACAGAAAGAAGGTCGGGACGAAAAGGGCTTCGTGAGGCCGAGTAAAGGCGCGGCGGAAGGTCGACTTGTAAAGGACGAAGCGGAGGGTGATGGCGGTGGTGATGATTAGGAAGAAGAGAAGGTCCAGGAGAAAGATGACGAGTCCGATGGTGGAGAGACCGCGGAAACGGTGGGGGGTGATGGCCAGGACCAAAGAGACACCGCTGGTGGAAAGTCTGTTGGGGATGTTAGTGGCTGTTGTTTAATGTTGTGACATGAGCTGATCATTCATCACCAAGGTGAAGAGAGGATGAACTTACGTGACGGTGTACCAAGCAAAAGTAAAGTGCATCAGCCTCTTCCTCCACGGAATGCTAGGCTGAAGAACGGTCGGAATTCTCTCGAGGAGCTGTCTAGGCTCGGGGAGCTCGGCATCGTCCGTGTCGGTGTCAGCGGCACTGGGTGGTGTTGTCGTATCGTTGGCCTCGAGCTTGAAGGGGACAAAAGAGCCGTTTACAGTCGTGGCGGTTGAGTTGGAGGGGACCGATTGGTGGCCTTTGGCTGTGCCTCCTGCTGACTCAAGCGTTGGCGCAAGATGAGGATGTTGAACGTTGGTTGCCATGATGGGCAATAGCGATGTTCGATGTGATGATGCTTGGATGATATTGTTGTGGAAAGTCGATGATGAAAGAAAGTCTTGAGCGGTTGAACTGATGACTGAAGCTCGAGCTGCGCTGGATGTGGTATTGGGAAGAGTTGGAAGGACAGGAACAGGCCAGCTCGATGTCCTGATATATTGGCTAAGCGACATGTAGTATGGACGATGGCGACCATCGATATCCAGTCGTTGTAAACATGTTGTAGGGTTGTTGGTATCCACTCAAGGCCACTGTGCAGGGCAAAGTACGACTCTGTTCATGAGCAATCAAAAACAACGAGTCGGCGCCTGGTATGAGCGATCTAATGGAGATGGCGTTGTCCAGGCGAACCAAGCAAACGGTCGACGGCGGTTTGAGTGGCGATGCACCTTCACTCAGGGGAAACTGTAACGATGGCTGTGTTCATGAACAATCGGCTGGGTTGCCGTAGGGATTCGAACAGTCATCCCGCTCAGTGTAGAAGCCTCATCAAGGCCCAACGAAGGTTGTGCTAGGTAGTATCGCGTGTCAATTGTCCGATTCGTCCCATGGATCTCAACCTGTCACCTCATTGACGATGGACTCGGGCTGTGTAGAAATGCTCACTCACCGCATGTCCAGCCATCAAATGATAACCAGATCCAGTATCTCAGCCTGGGCCCGAGATGAGGCCACCCGACAGAACGGATGATGATGTCGTCGATGGAATAACTGCATCGTTCGAGTCTTGATACTCGGGAGCTGCCGAGACTGCACTAGAAGTGGGAAAACAAAACATCAAGACCGGGCCTTGAACCCGTCATCATCACCTTACTTTTGCGGGCCGTTGTCGTCCGGAATACGGCCGAAGACGAATGGGAAGAAAGATGGTCAGTGAATTTCTGCATGGCCCAGAATGGACACGAAGGGGCTGGTTAGACTAGAGGTCCAGGAAGGCCCAGATCACGCCTGTATTCAGGGGGGCCGATCCGCTAACGGTCCATTGCGTGGCAGCTGCGTGGTGGTCCCTGTAAGCATGTCAACCGCCCGAACCGAACCTTATTTTGAGACCTCGGACCAGGTAGATCTTGGCGCCAAGGATTGGCGATGACTTCCTTCTTCTTCGTTCAGCTGGCATTGCCTCATCAACGAGGGAATGCTCACAGTATGCAGGGTGCGCCCATAACAGTGGTTTATCATACAGCTAGACTAGAGGCGTAAAGCACGCAGTCAATAACCCTAAATTCAATCATCATTCACCCTACAACTCGAGGACGCTTCTCACAAACGGCACTCGGTAATTGGATGTTTTCATTTAGAGAACTAGGAAGCTTCATGACAATAATGAAATGGAACGATCGTCCACTACAAAATACGCTAAACAGCAAATTGATTGCCAAGCACACTGCACCGTCCATCCCCCACACTCCCCCTTTGATGCTCCATTTATGTCCCCTCTATTCCTGCGGACCCTCCCTCCATCCACGTGGCTCCCTTTCCTTCCCCAGGACGTCCCGTCCCAAACATACCCGGAATTCTCCATTCCACATTTGCTTCCTCGTTTCGGGTCCGAGTCCAACAATGTCCTCCTCCGAGTGCCCCCCCCCCCCCCCCCCCCCTCTTCCTCCCCCCCNCCCCCCCTTGGTTTCCCTTGGCAACCATCCATGGCCTCGAACAAAGAAAGATGAAAAAGAAACCCACACACACACGATGGCGCCAAGCCTCCTCGTCCTCAGCGATCTACAAGATAGTTAGAAGAACGTGGAGAAGTCCGACCCGCTGTGGGAGAACGGCACGGTAAATTCCTTTCTTTCTTCCATCCATCCATCCTGAATAACCCTTTCACCACCAAACCCTACCCTTATATTGCGTGGGATGGTGTGGGCGCTAGAAGGAAAAGCCCGCGTGGTGCACGCGATGAACCTAGATTTTCGTACCTACCTACTCACTTCGATCCTGGTCTATATATTTCGAGTATGTAGGCATGTAGATTAGGCAAGTAAAAGCCGCTTCCAGGTTTACGGCTTATCATACTTCAGGTAGGTTAGGCGAAGCGATCTTGTGCTGAACTGTGATGGACTCTAGTGGACTGTAGAACTGGACGGCACGTGGATGGGCACGACACGGCACGACACGGCACGGCACGGCAAGTTTCATCCATCACGATGTCAACCCGACATCCACTTCCATCTTGATAGCCCGGCCCCCTCCCCCCTCCCTGGGCTCTCTTTTCCACGTGGCCCACGTGGTCCATGTGGATGTGGATGTGGACGAGCTACCTACATACAGTACTTACCTCTATCCACCTAGCTAGCTTCCCGGCGTCATCTTTCCTTTCTTTCTTTCTTTTTTTTTCTCCCTTCCTTCCTCTTTTCTTTCGTTCTTTCCTTCCATCACTAAAAGAATCAAAACCAAATGGTGGAGCGCCATGTATCTAACCAGGGCACTGAAGAATAAAAGTTTCCTTAGAAACAGGTGATTTTCCTCCGTACCTCTACCTACGGGAGGTACTCAAGGGGAACCATTGTTACCATGTGGGTGGCTTATTTCAATGTGCTCAGAAAAGAATATCTTGACCCCAGCCCATCTTGGTAAGTGGTTCGTGCTTCTTTGTTCAATTGCCGGATGCAGGGCAGCAGGGTGCGAATCCTCACGTCCGGCGGCGGCAGCTAAAGATAGTTGTTTGTTCTTTGTTCCCGACGCAACAATTTATCAGGGTATTCAGGGAGGGCGTGGTGGCGCCAGGGAAGAGGAAAAAGATAAGGGTCTAAGACTTCGATCTGACCTTTACCCACTTACCTTTGAAGAAGACGGGGAGGTCCCAGGATGGGGTGATGAGAAGGGAGTAGAATGCAATCACGATACTTTGAGCTATGAAGGTTTGCGGACATGAGTCCGATGTACGAAGCCAGGTACTCACGTGCAAGTAAAACATTGAGCAACTCCGAACGAAGAGGCGAATCCAATCTGTGAACCGGTTGTAGTAGTGCTGTGATCCCACGTACAATTGCTCCAGGCAATGACTACCTCTCTCTACAAGCAGTGATACCATAGTACACTCCAACCGGACATGACACCGCTATCTGTCCCAGATCTCTAGGCAGTGAACGACCGTAACCCGCCCGTCCGTCAGTCAGAAGCCAAACCCATCTGGCACCGGCTTTCAACGCTCAATATGTAAATGATCACAAAAGCATCCCCCCATAAACTCCTGTAACCCCTTCCAAAGTATGCAATGTGCACCTTTTACACCCGGGGTATCATATGAACAAACAAGTGTGAGAGAGAGAGAGAAGAGCGAGAGGGCATGGACTGTTACCCACACACCAAACAAAAAGGAAAGGTCTGCATTACATCGTTGAACGCTTATCAAGAGAGACGACTGTGTCTTGCACCCAAACAGGGTCGATGAGGGCGAGTAGGGTCCGATCACCAGGACCGGAGTGTAATGGGTATCAAGTTGTGCGCCCCATCGCCCTTCGTAACGATATGCCCAAGGTATCTTCCGTACAATCTGAGTCCGGAGATAACAAGTCCAAGATCTGTGTAAAGGTGCTTCGGTGTCAAATTAAGGAAAGACGAGCCTAGGGAGCCAAGGTCGGCGATGCAGTGTAACCGACGGTATCTTGGGCGATTGTCATTGAGGCTCGGTACCACTGGACATTGCGATGTGGGCCGATCCTGTGTCGCATAGGATGGGTTGCACAAGTGTGCGTTGTGTGACATCAACTGTCATGGCAGAGCCGAGGTGTTATCGCCCAGGACATAAGAAGAGTACTGCGTTGTTTTTAATGCTTGATCTCGCCCGTCTTCTTGGTGGTATGATGGGTATGAGCGACATGTGGGTGATGGACGGTATGCTGTTGATAATGGTGATGGTGCTGCAGTTGCGGTTGGTGATGGGTGTGTTGGTGTCGATGCTGAAAATGATGGGCATCGAACCTTACCGGGTCGCGCTGTCGGCCTCGAAGCTCCTCTTCGTCCTCGTTACTAGAGCTCAGTCGTCTGCGATCCTCCTCGTACCATGCGCTCAAAGGCTTGCCGCCAAACATGAGATCATCATCCTCGATAACGGTGGCTACCATCCATGCGTTGGTGCTTCCAAGCTCTATCTCGTCAACCGTTGGGTCCGGGACGTGGAGATTAGGAACAAGCGTGTAAGACTGGCCGACCGGGGCCGTCGGTGAGCCTTGTGGTGAAGACATGGTATGTGATGTGTGTTGTCTAAACAAGGATGATCGTGGTGTTTGCTCGATGGTTGTGGCGGTTCTTGTGATGCTAACTGCTTCCCTGCTTGAGCACTTGCTTACCGAAGGAAAGCTGTGCTTGTCGTAGCTTGAGGAGGTTGTTGGTATTGGGCTGGTAGTTGAAGGTGAGGAAGAGTCTGGCTTCGAAACCATGTATGACTGCTGTGGTTGTTGTAGGTCAAAATGGTTGGGTATGCGTGATGCAAGAGAAACCCAACAAAAAGAGACAAAAAAGAGAGGCAACGAAGGTAATAAATATATCAGACAACGGGTTGCCTTTTCAAGGTATGTGGGTCTCGGTTGTCGGCTTGCTGGGGGGATGACACACGAACCGCACGTCGATCTCTGCGAGTCGGGCCGTGTTGGTGTATATCCGTATCTATCTCTTCCAGGTTCTTGTCGCTTCGACCACGGATTCTGAACCAGTCTCAGGTGCAAATCGACAATGGCGATATACCGAGGATTCAATCTTTCAAGAAATGTGACGCGAAAAATAAGACGAAGCAAGGCGAGAACCAAGCGGACGAGCGGGCAAAATGGTCAGGCTGACGGGCAAGATATAGTGTAGAATAGCTAGCTGTTGGCGGCCTGCTGGAAACCTATGGGACGGGTGGCTGGCCAGCTGAGTGCAGTGCGGAGTGATGTCGTAACCGTTCAGTCAGTTGGTGGTTGTACTCGGGTGCCTGGAAAGTCCACGCGGGGTACCAGCTGCTTCGCTATGTCGAGAGCTGATGGCAAGGAGAGCCCGGTCGGGTGTCGTCGCTTATTATGGGATCGAAGATTCGACCTTGGCGCTTCTTGTTTTATACTTTGCTTCCGGGATCCGACGGGGGGGAGGGGGAGTCGTGGAACAACGAATCGGATCGGAGTTTTTATTCTTGTCGCGTGGGCGAAGATGGTCGAAATGTAATATCAAATTTCCAAGAGTGATTAAAACAGTCGAGGCAGGTGGCGCTGTGCGTAGCGTAAATGCAGTACTTATTGATACTGGTCTAGAGGATTGAAGCCGAGTCGTTGTGGACGGGAGGTGTGGTGGGAGAAGATTCCGGTCAAATGGAGTACCTCTGTACTTTATATCCCCG
Organism: Neurospora discreta FGSC 8579; assembly: GCA_009805215.1. Taxonomy (NCBI): domain Eukaryota; kingdom Fungi; phylum Ascomycota; class Sordariomycetes; order Sordariales; family Sordariaceae; genus Neurospora; species Neurospora discreta. The sequence goes on along the minus strand of RANX01000058.1, from coordinate 157,907 downwards.
TTCGGTTCCGGTTCCATTCGTGTTTTGACCAAAGAAAGAAGAGGAAGGAGAAGGCAAGAAGGTCAGCGAAAGAGGAAAAAGGGTACCTTGCAGTTTTCGATGACGTTGTTGGTAGAAACCAAGCGCTGCCCGTGCGCTTGGCTCAGGTCTTCCTTGGTGTTCGGACAGCGGGATCCCTCCCAGATTCGGTACCTGATTGACCCCGCCAGCGGTGTGTTCGGCCACGATTCGGCACCCCCTGGGGCCCGGTTTTAGTGGGCTTCTAGCGCCACGACGACAGGGCGCCCAAGGGAAGGAGAAAGTGGACGGGGAAGATGTCCACACTACCTAGGTAGGTGTTGCACGGCACCCCGGATTCGCAATCGCACCCGGACCTCCTCCCTCGCGTGGAATCTTTGTTCGCTTTTGTTCGCTCTCCTTCGCTCTCCACCTACCTAGGTAACTAATCATCGGACAAAGATCCGACGGGAGCTTCCCTGCTTAGGCCTGCCTCGCTGCGGTTTTGCTTTTTGTTAGGTACACTAGTCTAGTTTGCAGCGCCAAATTTCCAATCGCCAAAATTCAGGGTTCAGACACACTCTGGGTTTCTCGTCGCGTCTTGTGTCACTGATCGGCGTTTCTTGGCCTGCGGCCCCCTTTTTGCTGCCTTTGCCTCATAGACAAAAGTCGTCTAGTGTAGACTATGGTGTAAGGGGAAACGATTGTGTCGCTCGTCTGACCGCAACTTGTGGAAAAGGCGAATATATTGTTTGCGGTGGCACAAATGGCTGAGTTTAGCTGACCACTGCTGACGGATTGTAGTAGACTGCGATTTGCAAGTATAAAAAAGAGAAGAAAAAAAGAAAAGAAAAAAAAAAGAAAAGAAAAAAAAAACAGGACCAAAGAGCCGGATCACGACGAGACTGGTGGTTATCATGTCTCATCTGCCCGTTGCCTCGATTTGGCCCCGATCTAACTTTTGGACCTTCCGGATTGCAAACCCATGTTCGTCCTCGGACAATGGAAAAAAAAATAAAAAACCAGGGAATTGGACAGAAACATGTGGTCAGGCACATATCTGGAGTTCTCCATCCTGACCTTCCCTTTCTTGCTTGGTACCGTTTCAGTTTCTCAGGAGCCGCACGAGCGAGTAAATAACCGGTAGGGCTTGGCGGAGCCCTGGTGACAACACCATGGGCACCACTATCAGCATCGCACAAAGCCTACCTAGATAGGTAATGGGAAAATGTAATGTCCAATTGCCCGTGTTTCGGCCCAATTGTCCCCTGTTGTCGGCGGATTCTACGGGCTCTTTCTGTCAAGATGCAAGTTTGGGCATCGCAACTCCTGGACCAAGTGTCATGACATGGACTATGGACACTCCAAGCCAAGCCGAGTATGACACGACACATGTGATAGAACCCACCCGCCATAAGGCTCGCATCAAGGCCAACACATATCGCCACTATTGTAGACACCGAGGTTTGATAAGGCTGAGATGAGATGTCTGCAAATCGCTTGACAGATTGGGGCCCTTGGCGCGGCAATGTAGCGTGTAAGCTAAGCTGACAAACGCTCAACCAGGTAACGATGGACATGAAGATGACCTTTGCATTTGCGTGTAACGTGAGAGACGGCCTGCGCCTTGTGCCCTCCCAGGCCGTTCTCCTGCGACTGAAGTGTGATCACTTTCCGTGCATGGACGGATTGAAGATCGATCACCCGCGACGATGCAATTACGATCAGAAGGACCGCCAATTGGACAAAAAGCGGCCCCAAGATTCGTTCAGGGTCCCGTCGGGTATTTTCTGTCTCATCCAGTCCTTTGTCCGCTGATTACAGTCATTGTGCTGATCGGTTGTCATCAACCATTTGTTCATGTCGACGAAATCCTGCAGGGTGGCTTCTGAAATTCCCATCGATGACCGTTTCTGAATGCACGACCTATTATGTGGCAATCAACGATGAACTCTGGATTTCCTGGATTTCGCTCAAAGGTACAATGCCGCCTCGGAGCAGCTCGGCTTGATCCAAGTCCAGAACAGAATTTCGCGATTGGGACTCAAAGTAAAAGTCCAATCCTCCAGTGCCAACGTCAGCACACAGAATTAATGACCAGGCAGAAGTCCCAGACCTGAGGATGACTTTCAAATGGTCTTGTGTCCCAGACCCTGTCCACTTGACACCGGTAGTGTAGGCATAGAGGTCAGAGAACAGCGCGCCCCCCCCCCCCCCCTTCCTTAGGTTCTACACCAACCAAGGGAAATGCCGGAATGCGGGGATGACCCACCCCCACTTTGTGCTCCTTTTCCCCCGGTGCCCCGTAACGTTCCATCCGTTCCCACGAGACGGATCGCCTTGACTTTATATTGTAGTGTACTTGGCCATTTTTCACATGCTTGAAACCACCCACATGGATCGTCTTGCTCCGTCCTCTGCGATTTTTCGCCTCTTTCTGGCACCTAGAATACACTGTTAAACAAAGTCTCAGTTTCAAAACCGCCAAGTGCACGATCTGAATAATTCGTGTCAACAAAAGTCCAACCGTCTTTGTACACATATAAGCTGTATTCTAATAGTAGGGGATGGGTTCGGTGTCCCGTGTCCGTCTCCTCTTCCTCCATAGCCGTGCCACTTTTTTCCCCTCCCAGCTTTGCCCATATCTCCCCGCCTTAGGAACATCACAAGCGAAACGCCCTTGACGACATAATCACCCTTTTTCCAACGCGGGAGCTTACAGCCGTCCGCGGTCAGGGAAGCATGAGGCTCTTCCAAATCTCGTACTGTTTGACTCATTGGGACATCATGCTTACATACCCCAGTTCATTAATCATTTACGTCTTCAAAGAACATCATAAAGGTTTGCCGTCGCTGCCGTGCATGTCGCGAGTGCGGCCCGATGATCGGGAGCCTTCGTTCCGAATCTCGAGTCCCGCTTGTCCCGGGAGATCCTGATGACGTCATGAAGGTCCTACCCTAACCCTGGACTAGTATAGAGTCGGATCGGTCAAGGAAGGGTTTGAGTTACTCGACTGAGTTCGAGATGGTTCTTTGGTTTGTGATGGTGGAATTCCAGGGAGAATGCTTCTCAATACTCAATGTGTGCTTCTTGATTTGGGCTCTTCGAAGTCTCGAAAGCAGGTGTTTACATGGCCCAGCAAATCCGTCCAAATCAAAGAGGGGTTTTGATGTTTTTCTCTTAGGGGTTAGGGTTACAGGCTGGTGCCACTCCTATGAGCATGCACAGTCCAATACCAAGACAACAACAACAACAACAACAACAACAACAACAACACAGCACCCAATTTTCCGTCCGTGCCCTATTCAAGCCCATTCGCTCAGCATTCCCAATAAGGAAAATCATCTTACACCACCACCACCATCAGCTGAACCAACCAGAATCCTGGAGAAGTGGTGGCTGAACACCATGGACAAGCTCCACCACAATATGTCCAAATCCATCATCAATAACCCGTGGAGACACTGTCAAGCTAACGTACAGGATGATGCATAAAGAAAGTCCTGGATCAAAAGCTTATCCAAAAGGAAGCCATTCACGCTTGCTGTGTCGAAGGAGAAGGCTACCCTACCTATCGTAAGGATGGGAAGAAGAAGGTAGGAATGAAGGACTAGGACTTAGTTTCTGTTGCTTTGGCATGGAGGTCAATGGGTAGGCATGTTGTGATTCGACATAAAAATCAAGAAACGTAGTGGTGGCATTCCAGTTATCAAGATGTACAGAACGGTACCATCAAAGGAAGGACCTTGAAGAAAATTCAGCACACAGCCCAGATCCAGGTCCAGTCATTGGTCCTGGCCCAAGGCTGCTATCACTTCATAGCTGGAATCGACTTTGTTAGGCTCCCTCGTGGAAGGGCATCGTATTTCAGTCTAAGGGAGAGCTCCAGTCTTGATGCCCTCTCATTGTGTGGAACCTCAACTGAATCAACTTCGAACAACGCGCTTCTGGTAGGTAGACATGTTTGATATGATTATCAGTGAGCGAATGAGGATTACCGAGGAATGGATGGATCTCGAAGGTTCAGAGATTTCGTTCGGTGTTGGCGTTGGTTGCTTGCCTGTGAGAAAGCTTTTCGCGGAGCATTCATTCAATGTTCTCTTTCCCCCGAAAAGAAATGCAAAAAGCTGAAGCAGAGCAGTGTCTGATGAAGCAGTGTGTTTGTTGGCTTTTGTTACTGGCGGAATAAAGACGGAGAGAAATTGCCAAAATCTCCCGCCGGGAATTGAACCCGGGTCTCGAGCGAATCGAACTGATATCATGTTCAAGCTTGACAAGCTCACATACTGACCACTATACTACGGAAGATTGTACAACTGTTTGATCAGCTGTCGTAGTTGGCTGGTAGGACGAGCTGCTGCTGGGTTTATAATGTCCGTGGGAGATGCATCTACCGAACATAGAACAAACCACTGACGTCGGTCTATATCGACGGCAGTACAACGTACACAACTTCAAAAGCTCTCATATCCTCATTCAAGAATGGCTGTCCGCACTACGCCCGCACCATCTGAATCTCAAATCCAATGGATAAAGTCCCATCTTCATCTCCCCCCAACCCTCTACAGTACGGATTTAATCAACCGTAAGGCAGACGACCGCTGATAGAGAAACAAACATGATGTACAGCCGGCCTATTTTGCTAGAAAGGGTAGGTGCGTGTAACTTTCAAGTGGGTGTATGCAAGTAACTTTATGAAACGTGTCAGGGAGTAAGGTGTACCTCCTTCTGTTTGGCGACTCAACGACGATCACCCGCGATAGGTGCAGTCGATATCACTGGACTTACTGGTGGTTCGACTTTCTTCGAGGAAGAGAAAGACAGAATGTATGAGAGGATAGGGTATGGGTGTACCGAGCCGAGTTTTACGGTTCAGATTGGTGTTGCAGCGCCACCGTTAATCATCATTCTATCATGTAGAGGTATGCAGCATACAGACTAAAACCAGTTCACTTCTTGTCTTCCTAATGTGCCTCCCGTCACCCATAAGGTAACAACTATGAGCTGACTCCATATCTCCGTTTCCCTTGTCCACATCTCATCTTGTCCCAAAACGGCTCGCCTTAGCCTCTCCGTCAACTTGTCCAGGAGTACTGCCCTGTAGACTTGGACAAAGGCCGCCTGATCAAGCTTCTTCTCCCAATAGTTCACATCTTCGCCAGGTCCACGATTGATGTTGTCCCTTGCGTACATTAGTTCCTTGTGAGAATGTCGTTCAATCACTTTCTTGTATTCGAGATATCCAATTCTCATCCTTTCCAACTTTTAACCCGTCCTCATATCAACCATCCTACTTGTCTCTTCTTTCCTTCTCAACTTTGAATAACAAAGGAAGTCCTCAAATACACTATCAACATCCTCTTCAGTGATACCGTAAATATAAGTCAGTATAACATTCGTCACACTCCACTATCGGCGCCAGTGAGCCCAGCAAACGAGTTGTGCGGCCATCAAGATTATGGCTACCCCATGAAGGAGGCGTTTTCCCCAGACCTTTCGAATTCAAAGCAACCACAATTGAAATCCGCGAGTATTCTTCAACTTCATGACGCTGTTAGACAGGTAAACATACTTAAAGACCCACGGTACGCGGACATCAACAGGCCCAACTGCGAAGCTAGTTCCTCATGATCGTCTCCGATGATCCTTTCGACTTTGTCTGGTTTGGGAGGATTCTCTCCATATTCTAGCTCGGGACAGCATGTGTGAACGAAACTGAACTCCTCCCTTGGCCGGGCTGTTCCCCTCAGTCTAATCATCAGCTAAGGAACCCCTTTCTCCTTCATCTACGCCATAGGAAAGTGCACCTCACTGTGAACGGAAACTTCGGCCGACTAGCACCAATTTCCCCTAGTAAGTCCGTCCTCCTTCCTGATTATGCCCGTCTCTCCCTGAGCAACATTTATAAAGAATGGCCCCTTCCCCAACGCACCACCCGGGTTTGACAGGAGAACCACCATCTCATCTGGACACATGCATTATGTAATGCAACCGGGTTGACGATATCATCCATGCTATACCTCGCTCATCCTTCAACGGGATCCCATCGCACTCGCCCACGCAGTGTGCTGCCACATAGACTACCTGCTTTTCCCGTGTGTAATCCAATCAAGCAGTCGTAGAGACCCCTCTTTCCAACCCCATCCCCAGGCCGCCGATTCAACTTCCTTCAATCAACACCCTTGGGAGAAAATTCTTGCTTTGAATCTCATCTAGCACGTCGATTCCCGCCTAGTTTCAACCAGGTAGAATCCAGCTATTGAATACGAGCTGCGGGGGTGGTTATCTAGGAAAGTATATGTTTTTTTTTGGAGAACGGTGACGGGAAGACCGCCGATGAGGAAGAGGATATAAGAGTGGAGAGAGGGTTGGAGGGGCTAGCACCTATGATTATAATGGTGATGCTGGGTATGATTATGAGAAAGTCCGGAATTGTGGCAGTTCATTTTACTGTGATGATTCTCTGGTAAGATAATCAGTTACCGGAGGTTGATGTTTCATGAAGGGAGGTGAGACTACTTCACGCCTGTGATGTTACGTTTAGGTTGACTATGGGCGATAACTGAATCTTTCCATCTATACGTACTAGTTCTACTTCGCCTCCTTGTCCATCGGTCAAGTTGCATGATTCATGCCGGTTATTGTCAATCGACGTGTCAGCATTGCAACAACGGCGCAACCCCGCCTCGTAACGATACTACCAGAACGGCGATGCGTATATTGTCAATCTCATTCATAAGCTGTGTTATGACTCTGGAATCGAGGCTCGTCCAGGACACAAGTGATGAGACCTTTGCAGTCCATTACCGCTCGTTATAGTTGATAAAGGCTGTTATAATATTGTGATAGGAAATACGGCTCTTCGAAAACACATCAGCTAAAACCCTTGTAGGATATTTCGTTCCACGAAGTGCCTAAAAATTAAGCGTATTGGGGTGGTAAAAACGCTCGGATGCGTAATCAGAGTTTACCCAGGGGATATTGTCAAAGGTCTCAATGACTTTGTCCGGGAAGAGCTAGGCTATGCTCGTATGTCTATGTTTGTATATGGCCAAGACCAGGGGGTTTGTACGATCATGTCTCTTCTTTAGTACGTTCAGGCCCTGCGCAACTTACGCGTAACAGTCTTCTCAACCTGGCTGACAACGCCGCCCAACGAGGGGAACTTGCTCTGGTTCTTAGCCAACTGTTCTCGGCCCAAGTTGAAGAACTCGCGGAGGCCGAAGCCCTTGTTCCATCCCTTTTCGGAGCGGTAGGCATCCCTGACTTTGAAGAACATGGAGCCCTGCAACCAAACACCTTGTTAGCATGGCCCTTAGTGGAGGATCACTTTGAGACAATGGATACTCACATCATAAATCCTCCTCAAATCCTCCTTGTCCACCATCCCGTCCTGCTGCACCAACAACCACGTCACCCCAAACTCAAAGATGGCCGCAGCCCAGCCAAACGGGTCCGCAACGAGCCTGTTCGCCGCTATCATGTTCCAGAGCTCGCCCGCCGACAGCGCGCCCTTGTCGCCTGCGTCCCACTTGCTGAACATGTCCTCGAACGCCTGCGGAACGAAGCGGCCTTCCCTATCGTACGTGCCTGAGTCCGAGCCATGCTTGGCCTTGTGGATGGACGGCAGATACAACCGGAAATAGGGGTCGGGGATGTAGGAGACACCGAGACGGGTCGGGTACGAGAAGCTGAGGTTGATGACGAGTGTCGCCAAAAAGCAGAAGAAGAGGTTGAAGCCGAGCTCGTGGAAGCCAGTAAAGGTGTCTTTGGGCCAGATCACGCCGTCCCTGTCGCGGTCCCAGAACATGCAGTGTTGTTGAAGGACGGTCTGCGTGTGGAGAGGTTGGATGTTGGCACGTAGATTCTAGGGGAAAACGGAGAGAGAGAAGGTTGGGTGACATACGTAGTTCTGGAGGTCCAGGGCGTCGATGTATTCAGGACTGCCCTCGGGCTGCTCCGTTGAGGGGGCCAAGTTCGCGCGAGCGATGCTAGGCTTGTAGATGTCGGTGTCAATGTCGACTGCTTGGGGACGCTCGGCCGTGGCAGGACATTTGGAGACGGCGGTCGCAAAGTCGACGCCTTGTCTGTCATCGTAAACGTGTTCGTCTTCTCTAGGAACCACTCTGACCGGCATCTTGGTTGGTTGGTCGCTAGTTTCGTGGGTGTTGGGAAGTGTTTTGTGGCCAGGAACAAATGCAGCTTGGTTTTGTCTTGATGTTGTCTGACGAATGATCAAACTTCGAGCTGGTGGAAAGGGAAAGGTCTCGCCCAAGCTGAGAGTTGGTGGAAGGAGGACAGTTGATTTAGGTGACAGTTGGAGGGGCGGATGGAGGAGATGGACGAACATGACCGTTGAGAATAAGGGTGCCTGGTACATGTGATAAGGACTGGAAGCTCCAATTGGGTTGGAGTCAGGTAACGGGAGTAGCCGTAAGTGGCTGTCATTGCATTGATCAATCTGTTAGAAATGGGATGGCATATGTCGTCTTCCTTGTCTTCGTGTCAATCGTGGACTTTGATGAAATTGTTGATGTAGTGACGTCATGGCGAGAGCTCGAACGAAACAAGTGCACTGAAAATGGGTCCTGTAAACGCGGGGTTCGGTGTTGACGTTGACATGTGCGCGGACGGATTGGAAGTGAAGAAATTATTACGAGTATTGGGGGGGGGAAGGGGAGGGGTGAATTGAACTCTTGTCCATTGCATCGGATCGATGTGAAGATGGCTTGTCGTTTGTCGACTATGCTATGTTCCGTCTTGTCTCCAAACCGATGTTAGTAGGGTGCAATTAGCTTTGTTCATCTTCCACTCTCTATACCCCACCATTTCTGCCATGCTCCTGCTGAAGCTTCCATTTCATTTATGAAGACCAATTAATGAGTCCTAAAAGTCCCGGCTTGGAAGGTGCTATAACATGTACTAACAATTTCCACACGGCGGACTCCCCAGACGAACGGCCGAATTGCGTCCACACATAACTGCCACTTCTCTTTTAAAACACCTGACCCGACCCGGCATGTTTCTGATAAACAACCTCCCTTCTTGTCGTAATCCGTACTGCAAATCATCCGCAATCCAATTCTTTACCCGTACCACACTACCTCCAGTACCGCTGGCGATCTGTTCGCCAGAAAAGGAAGCCCGGAGGCACAACATTCACATGGCTGGCGGGGTTCCGACGACACAGCAGCAGCGTTCCAGCAACGGCCTTCTTTGGCTGGGCTGGCAACACGACATGTAACGTTGACTTCATTTCGCAAGGTGATTCTTCCGATGGCAAAATTACACCTAAGATGCCTTCGAGGAGAACATGAGCGACGGCCGAATCATATCATGTATGGAAGCCTGGTATAAAATGTCCCTCTGACGGGAATGTTGCAAAGCCCGCAATTGCCCGCTATCTCTAGCATCACCACCGTGGTCTCTTCATGATGCAACTCAGGAGGTCTCCAGCAATACTTCAGGTGTTGTTCGGCGCCATCCTTGGTATCGCCATATCCACCGCGGCAGACTTCAGCAGCGCTCTAGTATCGACGCCGGGCCAAACAGCACCCGTCCCTGCATGGGACTTGCAGTCATCAAGGAAAGTAGGAAGTGGTTTGGAAGTACTCTCTCGTCCAGGCATTGACACATCGGCATGGCTGCACGTTAACACTTCCAAGTGCACCCTGATGGGTTGCCTGCTAGAAGCCGGCATCTACAACGATACCGAGCTATTCTATTCCGACAACCTCGGAAAAGTCGACAGCAAGCAGTTTGAAGTCCCGTGGCTGTACCGACAGGAATTCGGACTGAATCCAGGAGCTGGGAAATACTTCCATCTTCTTACGCATGGAATCACTTCCCAAGCCGACGTGTATCTGAACGGAAAGCAAGTAGCCGACAAGAAGACACAGGCTGGTAGCTACCGAGGTCATACGTACGATATCACTGATCTGGTTGACAAGACGAATGCATTGCTCATCCAGGCACATCCCACGAGCTACTATCATGACTTTGCGTTAGGCTGGGTGGACTGGAATCCGTGGCCTGCAGACAATGGCACAGGAGTATGGCGGGATGTGGAAATCAAGCAGACAGGGTCTGTTGCTCTCGGGCCTCTGCGGGTGGTGACCCAGCTCGGAACACCCGTCGATAGTTCACCAGCGAACGTGACTCTCAAATCCCGTGCCCACAACTTGGAGAATATAGAAGTAACTATCACCGTTACTGGCATCATCTCCGCGGAAGGCTACGCCGGCGAAACGATAACCGGGTCCCAAACCGTCATACTCCCGCCTCTGTCTACCACAGACGTGACTCTCACCACCACGGTCCCAAAGCCCGCCATCTGGTGGCCAAAGCAGTGGGGTTCACAACCCCTTTACAATGCCCAACTCTCCGTCTTTGTTTCCAACACCACCCTCTCCGACCATGCTTCTGCCACCTTCGGCTTCCGCAGCGTCACCTCCCAGCTGAACTCGTACAACGACACCACCTTCTCCGTCAACAACCGCCCCTTCCAAGTCCTTGGCGCTGGTTACGCCCCTGACATGTTCCTCCGCTTCTCTTCCGCCAAATTCGAATCCGAAGCCCGCTACGTCCTCGACCTCGGCTTCAACACCATCCGCCTCGAGGGCAAGAACGAGCACCCCGAGCTATATCAGATCGCCGACCGGCTGGGCATCATGATCCTCGCTGGATGGGAGTGCTGCGACAAGTGGGAAGCATGGAGCTATAACCAGGACCTGGCGGTACCAACACCAGTATGGAACGAGGACGATTACGGGATTGCCAACGCGAGTATGTTCCACGAGGCCGGGATGCTTCAAACTCACCCGAGTCTCCTAGGTTATCTCATTGGAAGCGACTATTGGCCGGATGACAAGGCAGCACCAATGTATATGAATGCCCTTAGACTCCAAGACTGGCAGACACCTGTGCTAGCCTCCGCTTCGAGGAGGGGATTCCCCTCCTTCATGGATTCGCCGGGGTTGAAGATGGAAGGGCCCTATGACTGGGTACCCCCCAACTACTGGTATGATATCGAACCAAGCGGGAGTCGTCTGGGAGCAGCATTCGGGTTCGGGTCAGAACTGGGTACTGGAGTTGGAACCCCGGACTTGACCAGTTTGAAAAGGTTTCTCTCTCCTGCTGATCTTAACGACCTATGGAAGAACCCCAACAAAGGCTTGTTCCACATGTCTACAGAGACCTCCAGCTTCCACAACCGCAAGATCTACAACGCCGGTCTCTGGAAACGCTGGGGCGCTCCCACTTCTCTCGAGGACTATGTCCAAAAGTCGCAAATCACCGATTACGAAGCCACCCGCGCTCAGTTCGAAGCTTACACCGCCAACTGGAACTCGAAGCGGCCTGCCACCGGTATGATCTACTGGATGTTGACCGGTGCTTTTCCGAGCTTGCACTGGTCCATCTGGGACTACTACATGCATCCTGCCGGAGCGTACTTTGGTGCCAAAGTGGGTAGTCGGATCGAGCATGTGGCGTATGACTACGTCAAAAAGAGCGTGTTCCTCATTAACAGGTCATTGAACCAAACAGGATCACGACATATCGATATCCAAATGGTAGATCCAACTGGCAAGACCCTGTATAGCAACACAGTCAAGACGACGACTACGCCCAACACGAGCAGGGAAATCATTTCTTTGATTTTTGCCCTGAAAAATATCAAAGACGTTGTCTTCCTCCGTTTGGTTCTCTCGGACCCTTCTTCCTCCAAAGACACCGAGGTGCTAAGTTGCAACGTCTACTGGCTCTCTAAGAACCTGGATACTTTGGATTGGGATAACTCCGATTGGTTCTACACGCCTGTAACCGAGTACAGCGACTACATGGCGCTGAACAAGCTGGCTGCTGCGAATGTGTCGGTAACAGCTTGGTCCCGTGAGCATAGTCCACAGGGACACGTCGAGTCTTTGAAGGTGCAGATGCAGGTAACTCTCGAGAACCACTCTTCCTTTCCAGCGTTCTTCATCAGTCTCAATTTGGTTGACAAGGAAGGGAACGATGTGGTGCCGGTGATTTGGGATGATAATTACTTGACGCTGTGGCCGAGGGAGAAGGCTACGGTTCGGGTTAAGACGTTGGGAACGGCGGAACCGGCGGTTGCTGTGAAGGTGGTTGGGAAGAATATCAAGGGGATGACGGTGAATGTGATTGAAGGTGCGGAAGTGAAGCTTGACAGTTTAGTTTGAGAGTAGTTTTGTCTGTCGGATCTATCTGGCTGTGTCGTGTCTAGGCATCGATGGACTAGTAACGCTGAACTTTGGTCTCGAGGCGTGGTGCGGTAGGTACCAGCTACCTCTAGAACTAATGACCAACTTGATGGAAACCCCCACTGTCCCAATCTTACGGAAACCTCAGCAGATTATTAAAATTTGACTCATGGCAGACACAACCAGGCAGTTCTTTATTTTTTTTCTCGTAGTTTTTATCTCAGCATAAGTGACACTAAAAGCCGTTCATCATGGGTGCGCGAAGCACTCCTTTGTCCCTGGACGTCTGGTAATGCAGTGTTCTGCTTTCGAAGTTAAGTCTTTATGTTAGGAGAAAAAAAAGAAACTGTATTTGATATATATAATTCTTTTTTTGGCTTTTGTTGTGTGATAGTACCTTGGTCAGCCCATAGTTCATGCTCTACATTGTCTTTGCTGCCTGCCGATCAACCAGGGGGTTCAGCAAAGGAGAGGGATTTTAGATCCTTAGGCAAACGATGTTGCCGAGCTGGGTATGTAGCTTGATGTGTGTTTTCGAACAGTTCTGGCCATCTATTATGGGGAACAAGCGCCACCAGCTCCTTGCTCAGGGAGGCTCAGAAGGGCCTGGGTATTCTTTGACGTGGTGGGGGAAATACTATAGTTGGTAGTTGTATGAAGGAGGAGGAGGATCAGGAGGAGGAAAATCCTAGGCCGAGACATCGATGTTGTGAATCGGGAAGGATGAGACTAGTCCATTGGTAGCGGTCCATTCCGAGAATTTCAAGTGCTCCGAATGGCAAGCAGAAGCTTTGATGATACAGTTGTGTCTACTTGGTAAATATCAACCAACTTGAGCCTGAATTGCGAGGTGCGAATGCCGACGTCGACCCGGATTACATGACTTCACTGACAGTGACTTCCGTTATTTCTGGAGTGGGAGAACGGCAGTAATTGGCATACATCTCGGAACCCTGCAATCATAGTGTTGTGACATTGCTTGCTTTGACATTATTCATGACTTCGTACAGGCTTCTACATGGGTAATGCTCAACTGGCTATGTAACTGTAAGCGAACCGAGATATTCGTCGGCATCTCGGATCCGAACAAGCCCCATAATTCCGGCTCCGGGTGGCCTGTGCGCCCATGTCCGTATGACGTAACTCCCGGGTGATCAACAACTCCATCCGTAATCTGATTCCGGGACAAGGTCTCTTTTGCGCGCCCCTCTTTTAGCGGACAGTGTAACCACCATCAATCAAAATATCCGCGCCCGTGGTGTAGCTGCTGGCATCGCTAACCAAGTAAACATAGGCACCCTTCAACTCCTTGGCGTCGCCGTTCCTGCCCAGCGGAATCATGCTCTTCCACAAGTCCTGCGTCTTCTGGTCGACAAAGTCCGACAGGCCGGTATCAATGTAACCGGGCGAGATGCTGTTGACCCGGGCAAAGTCGCGCCACTCGTTGGCCAGCGACCGGGCCAAGTGGATGCAGCCGGCCTTGGCGACATTGTATGACGTCTGCTCCTGCGGGTAGTTGGCGATGTGGCCCGACATGGAACTTGTAATGACAAAGGAACCACGGCCGCGTTCCTTGAAGTGTGAGCCGACCGCCTTGGCGCAGTAGGCGGTGCCGTTGAGGTCTGTTGCGATGACACGGTCCCAATCCTCCTTGGACCCGTCGAGGACACCGGAGTCGGCTGTGGCGCCGGCACTGTTTTTGTGAAAGAGTGTTGGTTAGCTTGCATTATTCTTCTATCAAAACCATGAAAAGGGGAAACGTCATACTTGGCAATAAAGGCATCAATCTGGCCAAAATCCGCAACAACATCCTTCACCAGCTTCTCGCATTGCGCGTAGTCGCCAACGTTCAGCTTGTAGGCCTTGGCCTTGATTCCATATTCCTTCTCCAGCTCGGCAACGTTCTTCTGAGCGCCCTCGGCCCGCGAGGCGTACGTGATGGCTACCGAGGCGCCCATTTCTGCGCAGCCACGGGCGGCTTCGATGCCCATGCCTCGAGGGCCGGAGGCGCCGGTGATGACGACTACTTTACCCTTGAGGCTAAAGAGGTCTGAGAGCTTGGAAGCCGAGGGGATGGCGTTGCCTTTGACGGTGGACATGGTTGCGGTTTGGAATCTGGGACTGTAAATGGTTGGTCTTGGGTGTTACTGTAGTGGTTGGGAAAAGGTCAAGAGGAGAGGAGGTGAGATGAAGATGGGAAGATGCCGTCTGGTCGATGAACAAGTCGTTGTTGCTTTATAGATTCGTACTGCCTGCATGATGGCTATCCTTTCTATCTACGTACTTACCTAGGTATCTACCGATCACCACTTCTCGTTCGATGTGCCAGTGTAAGGTGTGAATGGGGAGATTTCTTTGTCATTACGGATGACGGCCCTGACATGCAGTGATGTCATGATGAGGGGAACTGTAACGCGCATGCCGGTTCGGAAATAGTGGATATGTTGGTGGGTCCCGGGCATTCACTGGGCTGAGCTATTCACTGGACTGGGTACAGCCTAGTCCCCACTCTGTGCCCTGCCCAGACCGCACTATATCTAGCCTTCCAGACTCTGCCAATCTCCCTCTCTCTCTATAGTACACTCAATCAACTATATTCAATTACTTAATTTCGTTAGTAATCTCACAAGTTATAAGCCCTTTCTAACCTTCCCTATAATTGTATTTAACAAACGGACCATTAAACATATTGCCAACTTCAGCTTCAATAAGGCGCTGCAATACCGGGTTAAAAGAAGTAATACAACCTTCGTCGATTTAATAATTCGCCCGCTTACCTATAAACTAGCCTCGCTATATAAAGATTTTCGCTAATATTTGTTATTTAGCGACCCCTCCCTCGAATTAGTTATTAATTTATTTATTATTGAATTAAACGATTTAAGCGATTTTATTATCGAATTAATTAAATTAATTAATAGTTAATTTAATAATTACCAATTTTCTCCTTTTTAATATATCGAATCTTCCTATACTTATAATAATTACTAGCTCGTCGCTAATTCCCCTCTTCGGTAATTAGAATATTGCCAACTAACAATAGGGATTTATAGCCGAATTCGATTACTTTTAGCTTACTAATTATATTTTTGAAATAGTCTTAGAGTTTAATAAAGCAATAGAGTTTAAAAAATATAATATTTAGTAGACTAGATATATTAATACTAATAAGATTTTACTTTCTACCTTTAAGAATACCGATATTATTATTACTTTAAACGTTGACGGTTAGAATAAAACCGGTAGAAACTTTAAAGTTATATATAATTTTATTTAATTATATATTACTTATATTACTAACAAGGTTTATAGCGAAGTTCTCGCCGAATACCTAGCTATTAAGCGTAATAACTTTAATATTATAGCTTTTTTCCTTACTTATTATATTTTACTACGTAAGTATATTAAAGATATAAAATTTAAAATCGACGATAATTTTGAAGTTACTTTTCTTTATAATATTATAAAGACTACTTACCCTATCGATATTAAATATTAAATAACTACTTTAGAAGTTAAAAGATTAAATATTAGTTTTTTCTTATTTAAATTCGGTAATATTAGTAACGTTAAATCCCGTACTAATATTAATATTAATATCTAGAGGTTGGCTAATAATAATAATAATACTAATAAGAATAATAATAATAGTAATAATAGCTCAACCGATAAGAAGAAAGATAATAATAAGAGAATCGACTATATTAATTACAATAAGAAGATCTACCCTACCCAGAAGTACGTTTCCTATAGTTATTATATTAGTAAAAAGGTAAATACCTATTAGGTTTACTTCCCTAAGAAGGCGCCTAATATTTAGAAGCCTAAGAAGGAGATTATAGCTAAGAAGGCAATTAACGCTAGTATTAATACCCTCGCTAATAACACTTTTATTAATTTTACTACTCCTGCTACTATTAATTTTACTTTATTATATAGAAGTAGAATATTTATAAGTATATCAGGTATAGGTAGTAATATAAATTTCTATTAAAGCCCCTAGCCAACGCTATTAAGTATATTAATTATAATTAAGGTAATTAATTAATTAATTATTTTTATTAACTTTAATTCCAATATACCTATAGTAATTTAGCTAAAGTCTAATAAGCTCTAAAGTAATATTAATTTTAATAACCAAATAGTATTCGAAATCTAATTATTTACGATTCTAATTATATAAGTAATATCTTTAATTACTTTAAATAGTTTATAAATATATAACCACTTCCCTATCCCGCTATTTATATAATTAGTAATAGAACTTCGATTTATACCTACTATATTAGTACTATCGAATTAACTATAACTACCCTAAATAATATAATTATTAAGGTTAGAATTGAAGATTATATTTATAATCCCTCTACCTTAGTAAATCTATTAATTATAAGAAGTCTTCTTAATAACGGTATAATTTAAAATATAAAATCCAATTAAATATTAACGTATAACAAAATTACAATCTAATACAAATGGATTAATAACCTTCCGGTTCTACTAATATATATTCAATTAAACTTTCCCTAAAACGTTCATTATATTATAATAGCTTCAATTAATTACTTAATAATATATTATTACTTTATATACGCCGGTAAAGATTAAGTTTTTAAAACTTACGAAGCGGCCGGTATTAAATTAAGTAATATTTAAAACTATTTTTATAAAGCATACATTAAAGCTAAGGCTTAATATATAATCCCTAAAATCGCTAATAAAGTTACAATTTAATTATTAGTATATATTTATATCGATATCGTTTCCTATACTTTACCTAACTATAAAGGATATCGATATATAATCCATTTTATTAATTAGATTACCGGCTTCTATTAAATAAGGTTTATAATTAATAAGGGCGATGCCTTCGTATAGATTAAAGAATTTAAGAAATAGGCTGAGTTTTAAAGTGGTAAGCTCAAAATAAGGGCATTTAATTTTAACAGAGGTTTAGAATTTAGCTTTAGCATTAAAGAATTTTAACGTAGTAAAATCATTGAGTAGGTACGTATAAAAGGCGTAGAGTTATTGAAATTAATACTTTATACTCTATAGATATAAAGAAAGATCGAAAGAGCTAGTATTATTATTATACAACGAACCAGAATTTTAATAATAAATTTTAATATCCTAAAGTATTTATAGCTATTTGTAATAGATTATATTATTAGAGTGCTTAACCTCCTACCTTCAAAAGCTTGCGATAGTAAAAGCTTATAGGAATTACTCACCAATACAGCCAACTTCCTAAACGAAATTAAGTAACTATATTTTAAGCATTTGAGGTTTTAATTCTATACGGCTTATTACTTTATTAAGCCAGAAAAGCGATTACAAAGCGATAAATTTCGCATTAGAATTTAGAAGGGTTATTTTATTAGTTTTAATAATATTTATAGTTATATTATATTCATTTAAAATCCCTATACTAGCGAAATCGTTAAAGTTAATATAGTAACCTTCCTTAAAGAAGACCCGGTTAATTATAAGGATCCAATTCGTAGTAGTAACGGTAATATTATTAAATATTATATTATCTTTTTAGAGCAGACAATTAATAAAATTAATAAAATAACGGATAGCGGTTATTAAATTTGGGTTAAAATTAACAGTATAGTTCTACAATTATATTCGTAAAAAGTAATAGAATTAACTTAATAAATAACCGAATTATTAAAGTAGGAAGCTAAAATATAAAAGATAATAATTATATTACTACTCTCGCTAGAAGTTATACTAATACCCTTAACCGCAACAGCTATCATAATTATTCCAATTAACGCAACTACCCTAATCAATTCGACTACTCTAATCGCCTCGACGACTCTAATAATTACGGCACCTCCGCCGAATACACTAATTAATACAACGCTATTAATATTACCGTTACCGACCCCAATTCTAGTACTAAACTTTCTAATACCCTTATCGCTAAATCTATTATAGAATTAACCGTTAAATTCGCCGGTTAGAAAGACTATCGAATATAACAACGACCTTCTTAATTTTAAAGATTTTAATAAAGAAGATTTCATATTCCGCAATTAATACGACCGACGCAATTCTAATAAGCTAACCGTATATACTGCTCTGAATACCCCGCTGCCTAATAATTTTTAATAATTAACTTTAGTAATTCAATTACCGCCAATAAATATACCGAACCCCGCCCGTACGTAATAATATACCCCGTTACTAATATTGCAAATAAATAAATTATAGCTTTAATTAAAGAATTAAAAGTAATAAACTTCGAATTTGCAATAGACCATCCCGAATTCAAACCCTACAAATTAATAATCTACGTAGGCCTATTTAGGATAAGGAAACCAACCCTTTAAATCTAATATAAAAGTACTAAATATAGAGGTAAGTAAAAGTAGACCTCGTTATTCTACTGCTAAGCCAATAGATTTCAAATATAATATTCAAAGAATAAAAGATAGTAATAGTAATATTATTTAAAATTTAATAAATTTACCTAATAATTTCTATAATATAGTAAAAGGCTAATTAATTAAATATATACCTATCTATTACTTTATTACTATTAAAATTAATTATAATATAGTAATTATTACCGCTAGTAAAATTTAACGTTTTATCCCTAAAAATTATCGAATTATATATAAATAGAATAACTTTGAATTATATTAATTATTAGTAATAAAGAAGTAAATTAAAGTATTCGAAGATAGGGGAGTTTATACCTTAGTCCCTAAATCTCTAGATATAAAAGTTTTACTTGGAAAGTAGGTATATAACGAAAAGTATGATATTAATACTAAAAATTAGAAAATTAGAGCTAGATAGGTAGTTTATAGTAATTTCGAATAAAATAATTAGGCGGTATAAGAGATTTATATAATAGTAACCTATTCGGTTAATATTAAATTATTTTTAACTATTATAGCTATAAATAATTATAAGTATTACTAATTCGATTTCGATACTATTTTTTTAAATACCTCTATCCCTAACGATATCTAATATTATATTAAGTAGCTAATAGCATTTAAAAAAGCTATACCTAACTATAGTAAAGAAAATGTAGTATACCAATTTACTAAAGTATTTTACAGTTTTAAACGTTCTCTACTTTATTAATTTAATACTTTAATATTAATACTCAAAGAAGCTAGATTTCTACTAATATTTATAAACTTTTACTTACTTACTAATAAAGTATTAGGAACGCTACTAATACTATACGTTAACAACCTTTTTATTATTATACTAATTATAGCTATTGTTAATTAAATTAAAATCTAACTAGCTAACTATTTCAAATTTAAAGAATTAGGATAAGTACATATATTTCTAAGCTACAATATTGTAAGGGACTGCCAAACTCGTACAATCTTTATATCCTAATAATAATATATTAAATTAATTATTACTAAGTTTAACGATAGCAAAATTAAGTTATATAGTATTAAAATACTATAGCTATTGGATTATAAAATCTATAGGGGTGACAATATATTTCCGGAAGAAGTTAAATCTTACCTTAAGAAGATTAGTTTATTAAATTGGGTATTAATAAATACCCGACTAAATATTACCTTTACTATTAATAAATTAGTAGAGGGTATTAAAAAGCCTACCGACCGTTACCTTATTATTATAAAGTATTTATAATAGTATCTATCCGAGTACCCCGATTTAAGTATTAAACTAAACGGTATATTCTCACCGTTAATAGCCCCGTCCTTCTACGCGTATATAAACGCCTCCTTTACCAATAATATCCCTTTAAAGAAGAGTATAGCTAGTTACATCGTATTTTTTACTTACAGCCCCGTCCTTTAAAAATCTAAATAATAGGATTTTATTATAATAAGCACAATAGAAATAGAATTTACTAATTTAGTACCTACGGTTAAAGTATTTAATTAAATTAATAGTATATTCGATAATTTAAATATGAAGCTAAACCTTTATAAAATTAATAAGATTCTTTATATAAATAGTAGCAACGCTAAAGACCGGATTCTTAATCCCAATTTACTTACTAGAAATAAATATATTAATATATAGTATAAATAATTAATTTAAGAGGTAGAAAGGAAGGTATTTACAATTGAATATTTGCCGGGTAATAAAATACTAACCGACAGTCTAATAAAGTTATTAAAATTAGATAAGCACATTAGATTTATTAAATTAATAGGTATAGTCTAGAAGAAGGTTCCCTAGGTTTAAAATATCTTTAATACTATAAAAGATACTATAATATAAATAGTATACTAGAGGTTTGGACTCTCTTTAGCAATCTTCCAATCTATAAGGGTATATTGGTAGGTCCCGGGTATTTATTGGGTTAAGCTATTCACTAGACTGGGTATAGCCTAATCCCTACTTTGTGCCCTGCCCAGACCGCACCATATCTAGCCTTCCAGACTCTGCCAGTCTCCCTCTCTCTCCATAGCACACTCAATCAACCACATTCAACTGCTTGATTTCGTTGGTGATCTCACAGGATATGAAGTGTTAGTGTTTGGGGAATGCATAGGCGTTATCCTGCCTGTCAGCCTGCTAACATTAGGCCGCCTTAAGCTCGTGTCTACCTGCTGGGCTACTATTTCCACTGTAAGGGTCGTGTTATTTTGCTAACTTGACCCTCACCTGCTCCTGTATCCGGATATAGATACATGTGCATATCCGACCCCACTGAGAGCTCATGAGGTGGGGTTTGGTGGTGATGAGTCTGCCAACATTTGCTTTTGCTGGTTCCATTCCCTTGGCTGCTTTACAATCTCAACGGAGGAGACGGGAGTCGAGATCATGATGGGAAGTTTGCATGGTCGTGATAGCCTCCGCTGCAACAGTCGCTTGTCTCCCAAAAATGCCAAAAATGCCAAGATCCACCAGGGCATCTAGGTACCTCTACCTATCGATCTTAATGGTTCTGTAGCAGCTTCCCCTAAACTTACCTACCTTATTATGCGTGTCCTCCATACTTGCATCGGTAACAACAACAATGGAGTCGAGTCCCCTGAGCACTGACAGCAGGCGCGGATCGTCCCGTCGCCGAACGCAGGCACCTTTGTCTGTGCGACCGCACGAGACTTTTCCCAGAACACCAACCAGCACTTCAAGCGAATCGGAACGAGAAATTGCCTTGCCATGCATCATTTGTTAAGTTTCCCTCTTTCGCGTCGCCGTCAGTCAACCGGCCACCTATGCCCCGAGTCGCCCGTACGCAACTTAACCACCTCTGGATAGTATACTGCGTACTGTATGTACTGACTGATACATACCGAATACTCGAACTCTGGATTGCAATACCGGGGAAAATGCAATTGCTATCACCCATCAAAGTCAACGACCGCTTCCCCTCCATCACTTGGAGCACGGTGCCAAGTGATTGGCTCGAATGCGCTCCGCTTCCATAGTGTCGATGTAACAACACACCTTGGGCCGAATCCTTGGTGTTGCTGGAACTACAGTGTAGGTAGGTGGGATGTTGACTGTACCCGCCGCTGTGATGAATTTCGCTTACAGAAAA
This sequence comes from Neurospora discreta FGSC 8579, assembly GCA_009805215.1. NCBI lineage: Eukaryota > Fungi > Ascomycota > Sordariomycetes > Sordariales > Sordariaceae > Neurospora > Neurospora discreta. Next base: position 136,171 of record RANX01000058.1, on the reverse strand, counting down.
AGTGCCTCCAACACGGCCCAGTAAGGGAGAACGGTTCGAACGGGAAGGACTAGAGCCTGAACGGAAAGTAACAAGATGGGATTAAAACCGGACCATGCTGCCCTCTGCCTCTACACTAGAGCAGAACCATAGTGCGGTTACAGGCTGCCCGCTCTCCCCCTTATCAGAATGGCTCCTCCCGTCCAGAAGCCGTCGCAGACCAACAAAGTGGCAGGGAAGCCTAGTACCCTTCGACGAAACTCACCATGGGCCCTTTTGACTGCCATCATCTATGTCGCCCTCCTCGTTGTCCCCTGGGTGCTCACATGTCTCCTTAATAAAGGGAAATTCCATCTCGACCGACCCAAGGAGAACTATGGCTATCACAACCTTACCTTCCGTGCCCAGCCCGAGGATATCACCTTCAACACCCACCTTGTGCACGCGACAGACATCCTCAGCTACATTGCCGCTGTCGCTGCTTTGCCTGTCGTCTGTGACTTGCTCTCTAGGGCAGCGGCCGCATACTCTCAACGGACAAGCCTCAACAAGCCTTTGTCCGCAAAGCAGCTCTTCAGCTTAGCTGATGGGAGGTTTATACATCATTGGGATCATTCGTTCCGCGATGGGTCATGGCTCTACTTGCTCGGTTCTATTCTTATTGTTCTTGGTGAGAACCTGCTCTGTTACTATGAAGCCCTCGGGTTAAGGTTGTCTGATACTGATGCTTGTCTTGCTGCGAGAAAGCCACAATACAACTTCCAATCCGGGCGATCGTTGTGCAGCAAGAAACCATTCGCGTAGTTCAAGGGTCTAGACCCTTCGAGTACAGCGTTAACAGCTACCGTGAGTGGCATAGCTCCGACACCCCCGGATATCCAAACATACCTACTCCCGACTACGTTACTGGACAGCTGGTGGGATTTGACCCAGCACCTGCTGTCCTTGCCGCGGCATCAAAAAACAGCGTGGTGGAAAGAACCAGAAGTGCCTTGAAGTCACTTGCAGCAGACGAGGTTTTAGTAAAGGCATGGCGTGATGATACGGACAGCAACACCCATGTGGCAAGGGTATTTGCCAGTTCCATCTCCAAAAACACAAACACCGGCCTTTATCGACAGCTCGCAACGCGTATAAACAGTACTTGTCTCTGCGAGAGATCGGATTTTCCAAGTCAATGCCATGACGCTGGGCTGAACTACAAAAGCGAGAATCTTGCAATCGAATTTTGCGTCGATGGCCTGTTTCAGAGGAGCCCATGGAAACTAGAGCAATATCTACGAGAGGACATCACTGAGGAGTTCTATGTACGGCTCAGTGCAAATGAGTCAATGGTCAACAGCGGCCAGCTTCGCCCTGGGGCAACATATCGTTGCACCGGTACTAGCAGTCTCGGTTACTTCGAACTCGGCAATTACTTTAACAATGGAACGCATGGCCCCTTGGTCTCCGCACCGTACCGGACCATGGAAACCGCATATCAAGCTGGATTCCACGTCCTACCTTTGGGAGAGTAAGTTACGTTTGGGGTTCAGCCACACTTTTCTTCCCGTCCTTCACTTTGTGTATCCTTTTTTTTTTTTTTTTAAATACCTTCAGCTTCTTGTCTTTGTTTGTGATCACTCGCTAACGCAGGATTCTGTTGCCTCAGCTATTTCACTTTCGTGAGCTCCAGCAATGGAATATCAAACCCAATCCCCACTATGCCTGGTCCTCTTGCTCTCGCGCTACTCGCTCTTTTCGGGCCAGGCTCTTTTTCCAAGATAGCTAAGTCAATCAAGACAGCAGATGACGCAGTTTCACGAACTTTATGCCAGACCGTGCCATTCCACTTCAAGAACTGGGCAGACGATCTGTGGTACGTCGACAGCATCGGTCAAGAAGGAGGTGACATTCATCCATCTGTTTGCTCTTATGGAGTACGGAAACCAGATCCAGAAACAGGCATGCTGTCCACGAACGAAACCGACTGGATGATGAAAGAGTATTGGCAAGACGTGTACCTCGATACGCTGGTGGCGGAGCTTGCTAGAACCGATGCTGGCGACTTTTGGGCCGCCGTCCACTCGACTACTCCGCCTCCTGCGGACTTTGGTGGGGTAGGAAACACAACTGTAAGCCCGTGGCTATCCATGGCAATGCATTTCGCCAACCAGGCTCTTCTGGACATAGCCAGTACGAGCTATATCCTCCCCAGACTGCCAGATTCCCCTCCTTATGACGGCAGCAGAGGGTATCAGACATCACCCACAGGTATCTGGAACATCCCAGGACTGAGGTACACCAAACCAAGCGTCTCCACCGCAGGAGTCATCTTTGTCAGCGTCTTACTAGGCTTGCAAGTTTTAGGTGTATTGGTTTTGCTGTGGTACATTTACAGCATCCCGACTTGGACGGATACGCTTGATTCGCTGGCTATTGCACGTATTGCTCATCAGTTGCCAGATGAGGATCAAGATCTGCTCAAGAAGATGGGGCTACGTCGTGCGATGAGTAGTGAGGTTGGGATGCTCGGGACCGTCGTCGTCGGTGACGGTGAGGAAGCAAACGCGAAGCTACTGCTTCCCGCTCGGGATATGGACGAGGGCAAAGCTCTTGTTGTTTCGGAGAGGGCGGTCTAGACTACATGTAGCAGTGTGTGTGCAACAGTGCTGGGGTGAAGGTAACTAGAAAATGATCAGAAAGAATAAAATGAGTGGGAAGAAAGGAAATGAGACAGGTAGGTAGGTAGATCAGTGATTTGGGTGTTTGACGATCCGATGAGTAACACTACCCTCAACCACACCGAATCTACATGCTTCGTTCGCCCTTCTGAGACGCTTGATAAGAATTTGAGCTGTGTTTTGCTAATCGTAGTCAACTTTTGAAAGTTGGCGTGGTAGGGTTTTAGCATTTGGATTTCCTCGCAATCATCCATTGCTTGGTCTAGAAGCCTTGAGCTTGTCAGGATCCTTTGTGTTGGAGAATGAAATTCGACTCGCATATGTGTATGTAGAAGTACCCACCCACCTTTTTTTTTATTTCCGTTTTCTCTTCTTCTTCTTCTTCATGTTCTTTCAAGACAAACTAGCTTCTTGACCACATCTTTCCACATCCTTCGTGTTAGCAACAACAACTTGGCATATTTCGACACTTTGAGTTATTTGTTGCATTCACAGCACCTAATTCTTGCAATGTACATACGTAGCTATATGCTATCATCAGTGCAAAGGTCAACCCTTGGGATGTTGCTAAGAAGCCCAGGAGAGGATTCTGGTTCTCCCAGTCTACCTAGGTTTGGAAAAGGTGATTGATGTGAAGAATGGAGATCATGGCAACCAAAAAAAAAAGGGCGTTATGACGCTAGGACGACGGAGTGTTTTTGTGGCTGCCTGTGCCGCTTTGATCATATTCATTACTAGTTGGCTTACTAGTTTCACGCTGGGTGACGTTTACTAGTGTAGTGGTCGGATTAATATGTTGGATAGGGTGCATGAAAGATCGATGCTGTTGAAAGTTTGATTTACCTGATGGAAGTTTTTTTAAAAAAAAAAAAAAAAAAAAAAAAAAAAAAAAACCAAGGCAACTCAAGCGATGTCATACTGGGATTTGACTGAGCCCTGGCTTTGTCTTGGGCTGGCTGACACGTTACACTAGATAGATCTCGCGTACGCCGTAACACAAAGCCCACACAGCTTCTTTTGGCATTAATGAACCAACGGTTCTAAAGTGCTGTCAGCATGCGGTGCAAGCCACCGTTCGGCATGTTTTTGGTTGCTTACGTCAGACACCTTATTTCAGCGACACGACACGACACGACACGACACGAGACATCTTGGACCCCATGATTTCATCTACTGTTTCCTTATTCATAAAAACTAGCATTACAATTTACATAGCTAGCGGCGGGTATAATACATCCATCTCTTCTCGCTTTTTATTAGTCAACATAAAAACCTCCCATTTTTCTCTTACTCATCCTTGATGTGGAGGACAGCCTTGCCAAAGTTCTCGCCCTTGAAGATACCGACAAGACCCTTGGGGGCGTTGTCGATGCCCTCGGTGACGTGAAGCTTGACCTTGACGGAGCCCTCGGCGATCCACTTGGAGAGCTGCTCCTGGTGCTCCTTGGCGTACTTGGGGCCAAAGTCCTTGTCGAAGACGATGAAGCCGCGCATCGTGAGGCGCTTGGCGACGACGTGCATGAGGTTCTTGACGCCATATAGCTCCTCGGGCTTGACGTTGTACTGGGAGATCTGGTGACGGTTATTCGGTTAGTAAAAAGTGGAAGCATAGCATGATGTAAGGGATAGAGAGGAAAACTCACCATGCCGCAAGCGACAATGCGACCAAACTGGTTGAGGCTCTCGAGGGCAGCGTCAAGGTGCTCACCACCGACGTTCTCGTAGTAGATGTCGATACCCTGGGGAGCCAACCTCTTGAGGGCATCGAGCGGCTTCTCCTTCTTGTAGTTGAAGCCGCCGTCGAAGCCGAGCTCGTTGATGATGAAGTCGAGCTTGTCGTCGGAGCCGACGGAGCCGATCACCTTCAAGCCCTCGCGCTTGGCGATCTGGCCGACGACCTGGCCGACAGCACCGGCAGCACTGCTGATGAAGATGGTCTCGCCGGCCTTGGGCTGGCCGATCTCCTTGTACGACGACCAAGCGGTCAGGCCGGGCATGCCGAGGGGACCGAGGAAGACGCCGAGGTCCTTGAAGCCGTACTTGTTGTCGATCTTGGTCTGGACCACCTGGCCGACGATGCCGCCCAGGACGGAGCCAACCTCCTCCTTGCTGAGGGCGGCATACTCGGCAATGGGCAGATGGGCAATAATGAGGTCACCGGGCTTGTAGTCGGGGTTGTCGGACTTGAGGACCTTGGCGACAGTGTCGTTGGTGACGGGGCCGTTTAGGGTGTAAGCGGGAGCGTAGGACTTGATGCTGGCATCACGCATGCGGCCGCGCTGGTAGGGGTCGAAGGAGGCCCAGAGGATAGAGACGGTTATACCGCCCGGGGGAGGAGCGGCATCGGGGTCGAAGCCACGGTCCTCGACAACGAGGTGCTCACCGGGGACGGGGTATCCCTCGGGGACCTTCTTGAAGACGAGAGTCTTGTTGTGGGTGGGAGCCATTGTGTTGGGTTGTTGTAGTATGACGTGGGGATGTTTGAGTCTTGGTGGTTGTGAAAAGTGCGACAGGAGACTGGACCATGGGATTTATATTCAACAAGAGCCAACAGGGTCCGAACATGGGGGTCAGCGTCAACAGTGGGGACATTGCTCGGATCGACTGGAGACAGTTTTGCTGATAAAGCACGTTTTCGATGGGACGATTAGAATCATGAAGAAATGGTGACGTGGGGCGATCGATTCGGAGACTTTCCAAAGGCCACGCCTAGGTACCTACCTACGTCTAGTGTACGATCCGCCCCGGTGGGCTGCTTCCATTCCTGGCATTTCTTCCCTTTTTGCCTCGGATCATGATGCATGCACTCAGACACCGCCAAAAAAAGAAAAGGGGGGACTGTTTCGTGTTCGTAGATGCTACTGGTACATACCTAGTCAAGCTAGCTGTGTACGTCTAGTTTATTGTGTTGTGTTGTGTTGTGTTGTGTTGTGTTGTTGTGGTGATACTGTGGGTGATGTTTGGTTGCTCAGCAATTGCGCGATTCATTGTCCCCTCAATTGGCTTGATAAGCTGGCTGCTATCGCCATGACCTCAGCCTGGATTTCCAAGCATCCAATTTGTAGGTAGCAATGAGTGGTCTGTGTTTGCCAATTCAGTTGCTGTTGGTTCTTCTTTGGAGCTCCGGAGCTTCCAGCTACATAGCACTGTACACACACATACAATCCAGATCTTATCGCCAATGCAATCGCTGAGAAGCGGCGGAAGGAACCCCGTGCGGGGTGCCGTTCTTCGCCAAGTACCGAGGCATCTCCGGGGGGAGGGGCATTTAAGGCTGTCTCTTCACCGTCCGTTTCACTCAATTTTCCCCCTTGATTTTAAGCAACACCACCACACGAGTTTTATGCAACATGTCAAACCTCGGCTTGTACCGCTCTGTCCGCTTCACTAGTCTACACTATGTACATGACCCCGTCCCTCGTATCACTGATTCCGACTGGTGAATCAATCATGTACCGCGGATGGTCTACTTGTACGTGCAAGCTCGGGAAGCTCCTTTTGTTTGTTTCAGAACTTTGACAGGTCATGGTTGTTTACATTACGTCATGAGCTACCTTAGTATGTAGTGTATGTGTGTAGTGTGCGCAGTGCATACATACCTATTTTCCCGGCAGCTTCCGGCATCCGGACTCCCGGCAGGCACTGATGGCCTTGGCAGATCGCCTAACACCCTAACCCTCTCTATTCGGTACTTTTCCTTTCCTCTTCCCTCGCTATCCAAATATCCCCCAACACAACATGACCCAACTCAATGCGCAAACCTAAAATCCAACCTTCGACTCCCCTGCACCTTGGTGGTCTTGATATACTCGGCCTTTTGTTCCTCCGTCATCGCATTCCACACCCGATCCTTCTGCTTATTTCTCCACACATAATACGCCTTGGTGAACAAGAAGACGCCAATTGCAAGGAAGTTGATCACAATCAGCTTGGTGTTGCCGTCGTGGTAATACGGCTTGTCGTAGTCCAAGTAAATAAAATTGGCCACCACGTTTCCGAGTTGGACCGACATGTTGTACAGCGCCGCCGACACGCTGCGGGCCCCGACATTGTTGGCGTTTTTGGACGTCCAGGCTACGAGGATGGCGTGGCAGTAAGGATACGACAGGAGGACGGACATGAGCGCATACGTTCCCCACGCGTTTTCGATCAGGCCGGGCCAGAATCTGAGTGTCAGGATGCAGGGGAGTGTCCAGAGGGATTGGAGCATGGCAACAAAGGTTCGCTCCTTCAGAATGTCGGAGAGGCGGGTGAGGAGGAGGAGGGTGATGATGTGGACGACGGACTGTGGATTCCCGTCTTGTCAGCATTTGGGCATCCCCATGGAACATGCAAGGATAAACTCACCGATGGAATCACCAGCAGATTCGTATTGAACGCGCTAAACCCCAGCCTTCTCAGCGTCAAGGTCAGATAATAGTTGACCGGCGTTTGCGGAATATACGCCACCAGCCCAATCGCATACAGCGGCCAGAGATCATAATCCTTGAGGGTCTCCCACAGCCGCTTAGGCGTGATAGCCTCGCGGTTGTGCATATCGCCCTTGGACGGATCGTCTCTCAGCACGCGGTTAACGACAATGGACACTTCGCGATCCGTAAACCACCCGTTGGGGCGGAACCACGTCTTGGTCTGCACGGCCGAAGCGGGCATCATGAAGAAGGAGGCTAGGCCGATGCAGAGCGTGATGAGCCCTTCGACAAGGAACAACCATTGCCAGCCCGCCCAGCCGTTGATGCCACGCATGTGCAAGAGGCCAAAGGCCATGAGACTGGTGACGATGGAGGTGGTGGAGAGCGTGGTCCAGAAGTAGGAGAGGCGGATGGGAAGCTCGCGTGAGGTGTAGAAGTAGGAGAGCCAGAGAACAATGTCGGGGATGAAGCCGCCCTGGAGAATGATGTTTGTCCGTGTCAGCTCTCTGGTAAACTCCATGGACGTGGACGGGGAAGGTAAAAGACCAACCTCGATAAGACCCAACAAACACCGAGTAGCGAAGAAACTGCCCCTTCCAGTCAACGAACACTGCGAGATGGCAACAACAGACCACAGCACAATCTGCATCGGGATCCAACGATCCGGACCGAGCTTCTTCGACAGCAGCTGAGACGGCAGTTCAGCGCACAGGAACGACACAAGAAAGATGACATTGCCGTAGTTATAATCTGTCATATCACCAGTCAGCCTCATCTTATTCTCTTCCCTCATCATCCCTCTATTTTCTTTCTTTCTTTCTTTCTTTCTTTCTTTCTTTCTTTCTTTCTTTCTTTCTTTCTTTCTTTCTTTCTTTCTTTCTTTCTTTCTTCCTCTCTCCTCCCAACCACCTCACCTTGATCAACAAAGCATAGGTAGGTAAGGCAAACTTACCATTCGTATTCAACCCCAAATCATCCAACATCCCATCCGCCAACGCCTGACTTAGATTTCCTCGATCGACCTGCAGCGCAAAGAACATAACAATTGCCCACGCACACGCCCGGAAATCAAGCCTGCGAATAATGGCTTTTTCTTCTTCCTCTGTCCAAGTTACGGTCGGGTCGAACACCTCGCGGCACTCGTAGTCGGCTTCGTCGTAGACCTTGCGCCAGTGTGCGGCAACGACGGGGTCCAGAAAGGGATTCCTTGTGAGGTCGTTGTATTCAGAGGCTTCCGAGAGGTCTGAAGAGGAAGAAGTGGAGAAGTTCTTGGTGTCCGGGGACGTGGAGGGGGAGGGGGAGATGACGGTGCCATAGGAGGCGGTCTTCTTTTCGTCGGTGGGGGTAGGGAGGGAGGAGTTGGAGTTGGGATTGGGGTTGGGGTTGGGAGTTCCGGAGCCAGAACCAGAGCCCGCGCCCGAGCCAGGTGGTGGTAGTGGTGATGGTTGCGACATGGCTGTTGAGTCGGTTGGATGTCTGGTCGTGTGGTGTCGTTATGGCGTTGTAGAAGTAGGTGAGGAGGCTACCGTTGGCGCCCAAAGTCCGCAACCCGACAGATCTCTTTTTCTTACAACAGGTCGGACTTGCAAAGACTGGACTGGACCCTGAGATAGGGCGAGATGAGATGAGAGGTATCGACAGGCTGGTCTGGTTGACGTGTCGAGAGAGATGTCGAAGATGAGAATACCTATGGTTCATGCACCAAGACGACCAAGGGGCGAGATGGCTGAAAAAGACAGCTAGTAAGTACTTGAGAACAAGTTACTTTGATGGCAGGAGATGTCTTATATACAAAGCACATGCATGTTTACGTGCTAATGTCCAATCTCATCCCCGGCTCCCACCGCGATTCAGAAGCAAAGCAAAGAGAACACTAACAAGTATGGAATAATTCCCCTACCTTGATTGCGTGATGGCTACCTACCTACCTACCTACCTACCTACCTATCTACTAGCCCGGTTGGCGGATTGGCGGGTTATCGCTCACAGAATTCACTTGGGACGATATTTATGATGGGGCGGGCACTAGGTTTACTTGCCTGGAACAAGCAACTCTCTCGGGCCGCCTGTTCGCCACAGGTTTTAGCCCTATCTGTGGACTACCTACCTACCGTTGATGTTACTTAATAGCGCTGACCTACACAGACTCCCGGAGCGACAGGGCGAGGAACATGGAAAAAGCTCCGAAAAAGCGTGGGGGGGTGGAGAGTGGAATAACCGAACCGAACCCGGGAAAGAACTACCGCCTACCGGTAAGATGGCCGTTGGTATTAGCATGGAAGAGATTGGTCAATGCTATATCGCTGCTGATTGTATGGAGAGAGTGGAAGTGAGCAGCGAGAAACAGCTTGCTAGGGTAGCTAGCTAGCTCTAGCTAGCTAGTTATCTATGTCGTGATTCCTTTCGGGATGAGACGACTCGTTGGGCTCCGGGGGGTGCAGAATGACGAACGAGTCTCGAGTTTAAATGTTCTAGACTGCACTGGCTGTCTTGTCTGTCTGCTTGTTGATTTCTATGGAATGCCAAATGAGATAGGGGGTTGTTATTCACGACGTGATGAGGGTGAAGAGGCAAGTGAATACTGGAGATGAAGACGTTCTGTAGATGTTATCTCCGTTTCCACGAGGCGAAAGAAACAAATCAATATTGAACAAGCGGCCCAACGAAGGTGCTTGACGAAAGCCTGTTGAACGAACAAAAAGGCAAGCCCAAAGGTCGAAGGCGAAGCCACTCACTCGCTCCTTCCCCGCCCATTTACAAACCAGCCTTGGCATGCACGACTTACACCCACGTTGTTGCAGGTCCTTCAGTTCTCCTCTCCATACCTATCTTACCAGGGTGGGAAAGTACGAATGGCGAGGCATAGTGGTTGATGATGCAATCAAAGACTCCTCCGTTGTGTGGCAGGTTCGCCAGTGATATACGGTCTGGGGTGGCTGCTCGTCAATCCCCTGGAGTATGGCACCATCGCGACCCCACTTTGTTGGATGTAGGCCAAAATGACATGAACGGCAAGGCGACAATTCTACGCCCGGATTGGGTCAGAGGGATGGAGAGAAGAAGAGGTCTTGTTTTATAAGGAGGTTGAATTTTGCGGAATATTCTCTTGTGAGAGGTTTTTTTTTTTTTTTTTTTTTTTTTTTTTTTTTTTTCCGGCTGTTTGGGCAGCACAAGTGTGCTAGCGACATGCAATGCTCCCCGGCCTCCTCCCTTTTGAAACAATCCCCTCCGGGTCCTGTGGGTGAGTGATTGCAGTGACTTGACATCTAGAAATAAACACGCATTGTTCCTCCTCACTCACTACTATTATCCGCGGCTTCCTCCTCCTGCTGCCTCTCCTGCCTCTCATACCGTTTCCTGGCCTTCTTGATCTTTCTGGCAACCAACCTCATCGTCTCGTCACGGTGCCCTCGCTCCTTCCGCTTCCTTAACCGTTCCCTGTAATCCTTCCTCTCATCCTCCTGCACTGCCTTGTCTAAGGGAGAGGCCAAAACTTCTTGGAACATGTTTTCCACCCGTTGATCTATCTCCCCCTCCTCTGCTATTTTCTTTTGCTCCAGTTCCCTCATCTTAGCCGTCTTAGCCAGACGAGCGTTCTCATGCTCCGCGCCGTACTCGACCAGGACCTTATAGGCTGGCCCATTGAGCGATTCCATCATTTTTTGCATCTCCTTCTCCGCATCGTCTTCCCGAAAATTCTTGGTCCGGAACGGCATGTGATAGTGCCTCAGGTCTGGCGGTCGGACCGTTGCGATGCTGACTTGGCGTGCCGCAACGGGTGGGCGATTCTCCCGGAACGTCTGGACGTGCGACTCGGCTTCCTCCAGCAGTAGGTCTTCCAAGCCAGCCACACTGTTCAAGCGACCAGGTTTCTGGTCTTCCGTGAACCGAGCGTTGCCCTTCCATTCGGCAGCCTCACCGTTCGGTCCCGTGCTCTCGAACCATCGGATCGCATCGATGAGCTCATCGGAGTAAGGCCCGCCTTGGCTTTGCGCATAGGGCGTCAAGATGTAATTCTCGGGATTGAACCAGTTCTTTTGACCTTCATCTGGAATGTCTACCCCTGGGCGACGTCTGTCAAATATGACTCGTCGCAACAGCTTTCCCACGGCATAGATATCCTGCCATGTGTCCGGCTTCTCCATTTGCCAGATACGATCCCTGGGGCTTATGCCATATCTAGCCTCCTTGATACGGTCCTTGGGTAAAGATAGGCGACCAAAGTGAATGATACCATTGTCGTGAGGCTCTTCGCCTTTCTTTGCCGCGTTGTCAAAGTTAGTCAGCACCACGCGCGGAAGCCGGCCATCCACGCTCTCCTCGTACCCTTCCTCGCCATTCTCCGGCCAATGCAGCATGATGTTGTCCATGGTCAACCATCGGTGGCAGACTGCCTGCCAGTTGCGGGGTATCCTTTCTTCATTCTCTGTGCGTTCGTTCCCACGGCGTTCAACGCCCCAGTGCAGATAGAGCAGGGCTCGCGCGAGCTGCTCTATGAGGTGCCAGATAAACGGTTCTTCCACGACATGTCCTGCCCAGTTGATACGCATGATTGCATGCTCGAGCGAGCCTCCGTTCAAGTATTCGTAGTAGAGAGAGGCATTGTAGACTTCCTCTCTGACCCTACCATTTTTCTCGACCATACCATGGTCCAGATGCCCATCCATCTGGTCGTGAGGAAACCCGTAGGCGTACAATTTCTGGAAATAGGGCTCATCCGGGAGGCGCACCTCAACCCGGGGGTCGGGGTGATTGCCAGGAAGCCGAGCGAAGCGAATATCGCCAGGGATCGGGTGGGCGTACATCTGCAAACTCCATGGCAAGCGTTGTGCCATGTCCTCTCGATCACGGTACAAGGGTGCCAGGTGGGAACTCTTCAGGTACTTGCGTACGCGCTTGTTGATGAGAAAAACGTCGGCATACAAGTCGTGGACGAGTAAAAGTCGGTTGAGTGGAGCAAGCTGTTTGATGAGGAGAAATCCCCTTGTACCGCGGCTTTGCGCGCGCGCCTGAAGCCACCTGTAGCTCTGCATTTTATTGATAACGATGCCACCCTCATCACCTTCATTGCCTTCCTCTTGAGGGGCCAGATCCCAATGAGCGACGGGAAAGAGGATGGACCAGTGAAACATATCCCCGGCCGGGGTCGGGCGCTGTGGCTCTGGTGATGCAGTAGCATCTCTTCTTCTTCTTCTTCTTATTCTTGGAGGCATGTTGAGATTGGTGCTCTGCGTTGCGATAAATGGGTGAAAATTACTGGAGCAAGCAGTGGTTGTCCATTTGCCTTTGCCTGCAGTTGAGCTCTCGAAGCTTTATGGGTATCGCTCTGGTGTAGGTTTCCTTTGTATCCTGCTATCCGCTTTCGGTGTCGAGGCGTTGAAGCAACAAAGAATGTTGGGTGGCCCGCATTAACTGTAGGTACAACAATCAACAAAGAGAGCCGGTACCAACCTAAATGATTCAATAGCCTGCACGCGTTCCAGTCCGGCCGGCACCGAGTACCTGTGAAGCCAAGTGCTTTCTCGGTCAACCCTCAACAGAGCCCTTGGAAAACCAAGGGATAAATCCCACCCCGAGACCCGAATGCCGCGTGGGACGTGCCGAGTTAGCAAATGCAGCGCTGTACAACTCTCAACACTCAGACAGTGTGAGTTTGCGGTCGCATTGGCTCATACCAGCAGAATTTGCTGGCTCGACGACAAAGCCTTTGCCCACTGTGTTGTCTCGGTGCCTTCCCCGTCCATCAGAGCATAGACATAACAAGTACCAAGCACTCGATATCCATGAATCTCATCATTTGTATCTCGCAGAATCACAGGAACTTGTCCTCCTCTGAACAGGGCAATGCTATCTCCAGGAGAAGTCTGTCGGGGCGCCAGCCCAGGCCTGCCAGAGGCATCAACAAACGCACGTCTTCCGTAGATTTTCCAAGCACGACGGTAGTCCCAGGACTCCGATAGGATCCAGCTCCTCTTTGCTTCTTCGGATATTTGAGCTTCTTCGGGGGGCACAACTTTCCCCAGAAGGACGTTGAAGCCGTGAATGTATCGGTCTGGTGTCTCCAGCTCTGCACGGGTCACGAGGCCAAATCCCGCCATCGGAACTCGCCAGATATTGTCCTTTGCGGCTTCATCACTTTCGCTCGCTAATTGCTGCAACTCTTCTAGACTTGAGCTTAACTTGCCACACCACCACTTTTATCTTCGTGCACCCTGTTTTTGGGGGGGGGGGGGGGGGGGGGGGGGGGGGGGGGGGTTTCAGCTGTGGGGGTTTTCAGCTGTAACTTTCTGTCCACCCACCCAATGGCAGAACCCGAGTTCCAAAGTACAATAGTGATCAAAGACTTTTTAGCGATGCAATGAGGTTAACGATATGGTGAGGTTGGCGATGGGTAGGATCAATGCCTTGAAGGTTCAGTGCACTATCAAAGCCATCGGCGGCGCGACTAGTGTTCATGCGCAAGAATGTTTGGAACATTCCCTCGTCGGGAACTTCCACACATGATGGTGGATCTTTGATGTCAGCTGTCGTGTACTCGTCTGGGATAGAAGCGCGCTCTTCCTCTGAAGGTTCTAGCTGCGAGTCTCCAGAGGGTTCTGGCAGGCAGAGCTTTGGGGTGCGAGGCGCTTCTAGCTGTAGCCTGGACGAGTACGTGCTATGGTGGCGTAACGTAGTGTCTAAAGTCAAAATGGGTGCGCGTGGATGATAGGGGTGGTGCGGCAAGTTAAGTGTCTCTTCCAACCATGCTTGATATCCGGCCAGGTACCGCAGAAACTCGGGCCAATCGCCCTCTGCTTTCAACAGACTCTGTATGCAATCAGTGGGCTTTACCAGGCTCCATTGCATAGAATGCCTTGCCCCAAACATGCTTCTGAGGCGAATAGTTGAAGACGAACGGCTCGAGTTTCTGGGATGGTTCTCCTGTCCTGGGACACTGGTGAACCTTGAACCCATGGGGACCGCAGTTGACATCACGGCTTCCGGGAAGAAGTGGGCGAGCTTCGAGTCTCTAACCACAGCAATCTCTATCGTGCGGTGCGAGGGCCAGAATGTTTCCTCGATGGCATCGAAGTCGGGCATGCCTCTAAATTCATCAAGGTTGACGCTGCCGATGGTCGAGTTTGGAGGTACTGAGGCAAGTCTTCCGTCTGCCCAACTAGCCATCTCCCGATGATAGCGTAGCACATCCGGGCCATATTCTCCAAACATAATGTTTCCCCGCAACTCATACAGCTGCCTAGACTTGGGACCAATACTCGAGGAGAGGATTATCATCTGCAACAACTGCAGCGTATCCCGAAGATCCTCCCAGTTCACTACAACCCTCTCACCGCATTTGCGTGCAATTACCCCTTTCCAAGCTAGCACCACTTCCTGACTGATTGAATGAAGGATGGCCGTGTCAGTCATGGGGACGCCGTCAAGGAGGATCGTAGGTAGGGGCTCGCCGGGGTTCGAAATGCCCCAGACGTAGGACAGGACCTGGAAAGGCGGTGGTGCTGCGGAGGAGGAGAGTGCGGAGAGGGGGAACATGATTAGGATGAGGGAGATAACTGGCAACGCAGAATTGGGCTCTGGGGGGTGCCTTTTGGGGCAGTTAAATGTGAGAAGGCGGATTTCCTGTCTTGTGCGGTCAAGTGGTTTGGTCGGCGGTGCGGACAGGACGGGACGAAGATTGAGTCGAGATAAATGAAACTGGGTGGTTTTAGCTTCTGGAGACTGGCAAGATTTTCTGGTCATAACTCCAAGTATTCGTGGCAGCATGAACAATGCTGGCGGCCTTCCACTTCATGACCAGAAGTGATTTGCCCTTCCATATCACATATTAAGCGCTGAATACGACTTGACGCGATTGCCTCCAGTCCAGTCCCTGCCCACAGTAAGCATACCCGTAGCGCTTGCTTGCCGCTGACCCTCGCATTTGCGTGGGCACCACGACGCGTAGGATCCATCCACAATGGTCAATCCTGTTGTTTGCCAGATATTGAGAGAACGAAAACAAAAGGATGCAACATGCAACCAAAAAGTAACACGAATGTGGTAGAGCTCAGAAACGCGAGCTGTAAGAACAAGTGATATGGAAGCAAGAAAAAAGCGAAAAGATGGGGCTCAACCGGGATTTGAACCCGGGACCTCGCACATTCATGGTGACCATGAGGGTTTAACCCGAAGCGCGAATCATACCACTAGACCATTGAGCCAGCTGTGATTGTTGATATTGCGTCCTTTTGGCAGCCATTATATTTGGCACACGGCGCAGCACAATGGGGCGATTCTCCTGATGGTCTTCTCGTCATCTTTCGGCACGATGCATTGTCTCCTTTCATGCATGGTTGCGAGAAGCTTTTGACGTGCACCCCCCTTCATTTTAGCATTTCTTTTCTGATTTCTCGAATCCGACCCCTCTCCCTTAGACTTTTGGTTCTCAAAACATGTTCCGTTCTTGTTTATATCTTCCCACTTTCAGCATCAGGGTCATTCCTTGTCGTCTAAATGGCGCGCTCCGCGATGACGTACGGAGTCTGCCCGCCGTCTCGGTAGCGGGGACCGAAACCCCAGGAGTGTCGTTGAATACTCGCAAGTCTCGACCATGGCCTCTGACATTCGCAAGGACATGCTTCTTCTTTGACGGCGCAATGCTAGTCTATCTACAATGAAAGGATCAACCTCTGAAGCGAAAGTGCCTCTTCTGTCGTGCGCCGCGACTTTTAAGGAGGGCATCTCATCGTAATTGGCAGCAAGTGGGTGTTCTCGGCATTGACTGTCAGTCAGCATCGATGTCTTGGGGGAGATCAACAAAAACCCGGAGTATAACTTGAAGAATGAAACACAAAAAAAAAAATCCCCTAAAACTCCGTCTTACACTAGAACTCCCCGGATCCACCAGGTCATCGCCCCGTCCCGTTTTGCGTCGTCTCCACCGAACCCCAGAACCAACCCCCCCCCCCCCCCCCCCCCAATGATCTACAACCAGGACCATCCAAGCCACCTGCCGAAAACTTCCTTGGATGACGCGCTTGACCCGCCTTTGTTTCATGCCCTTGAGCACCTTTGACAACTTGGATAGGTTTATAGCCGTTGCGTGCTATCTGGTACGGCGGTTACGGCTGCTCGTGGAGAGTCGGGGGAGCGGGACTGTTGTGATGGAGAGGACAGGGAGTGGCATGTGCATCAATGACATCAACCGTGACCTTGGCCGATTTTTATTCCATGTGCATGTGCATAATTCATCACCCAGCTACCCTACTGTGCACAGTAGTGTCAGTTTAATTATACCCGTCAACCGATTTCCCAAAAAGCGACACAATCCACCTCCACACAATCATCAACACCATCACAAACCACCACCATAATATCACCACCAATACAATTCCATCAAAATGTTAGCCCGCCGCGGCGTACAAGCCAACGAACTCACCGAAGCCCACCGTGCCCAAGAAGTACGCCGAAGCAGCCCCGACAACCGAAACCCCCCACAATCGCCTTCCGAACCACAGCCCCAACACCCACAAAATGGTATTGAACCAACCTGCCATTCCTCGCCCTCTACCCCCGAATCCGCATCGGCAACTTTCTCATCCACCATTCGCCAAGCGCTAGGAAAAAGCCACGACAAACAGCTCCACAAACCCCACAACCACCACCACCACCACGAATGGGATAACCTACCGGGAATCACCTCAGAGGCCGAGGTGCTGAGACAGATCAAGATGCAGCACCAGCAAAGGGA
The DNA here is from genome assembly GCA_009805215.1 of Neurospora discreta FGSC 8579. Classification (NCBI taxonomy): domain Eukaryota; kingdom Fungi; phylum Ascomycota; class Sordariomycetes; order Sordariales; family Sordariaceae; genus Neurospora; species Neurospora discreta. Next base: position 119,387 of record RANX01000058.1, on the reverse strand, counting down.
ACAACAGCGGGAACACCACGATTGGGATAACCTACCGGGAATCACCTCCGAAGCGGAGGTTCTGCGGCAAATGGAGCAGCGAGAACAGCAGCGGGAACAGCAACGGGAACGTGACCAGGGACATGGCCAGAGCCAGAACCAGAACCAGCAGAGCCAGGGTCATGAGGTTCAGGGAGGTAACAACAACAAGCCAAAACAAGCGGAAGTGACGCTTGAAGAAGAAGGGCAGGCTGGGAGCAGCACCGCTAGATGCTTCTCCAAGGATGACAGAGGACAGGAGGTTCAAGATAAAGGGAAGCAGAGGGAGGGTGACAGTCCAAATAGGGGACGGGCAGCAGGCAGTACGGGGAAAACTCATGGTTAGTCAAGACTTCATTGCGGGATGTTGCATGTGGCGCAAGAGAGCGATGTGCTGACACGAGTTTGTGGGTACAGAAACGAATGTAGAAAGCTGGAGTCGTTCAAGGGAAAGGAGGAGGTCTTCCGCCAAGGACGAGGCAGGAATTGGAAGAATAGGGGCAGAAGCAGCAGAAGAGGGTTATGACCCCAATAACTACCTCTATAATCGAGGAGCGTCCGTGGAGACTAGTAGGTTTGGAATGGAGTAGTCATTCACCAACGTCGACTACCATCCAATTCTCTCGATTTTCTTCTTTCATCTTTCCTACATAGGTGAGGTATACCAAACAACGAGACCTCTCAGTTTTTACCCTCCCATATTCCTACACGCCCTTCCATGGTACTCCCTCCCTCCCATCACTGCAAATTAACAAATAACCCCCCATCAACCAACACCTGCGCCCCCGTCACGTACCCACTCAACTCCTCACACGCCAAAAACACCGCCGGCCCACCCACATCCGCCGGCCTCCCCAGTCGTCCCAGCGGTATGCGTCCCTCCATATACCTCCTCTTCTCCCTCCCTTCTTCCTCATCCGGGTTCAAATCCCCCTCATTCAACTGCGTCTCCACCGTCCCCGGCAAAATAGCATTACACCTAATCCCATACCTCCCCAGTGCGCACGCCGTACTCTGCATCAGGCTCAACACCCCGGCTTTGGTGGGCGTATAATGCGTCTGCCCAGCCCCTCCCACCAGCGCAGAAATGGAACTAATCCCTATTATGCTCCCCCCGGGTGGGCTCTGGTGACGAGCCATCTGCCTCGCCGCAGCCTGAACCACGTAGAACGCTCCATCGAGATTCGTGCGGACCGTATTGCTGAACAAGTCAGGTTCCATATCCAGGAACTCGGCAAACTGGCAGATACCGGCGTTGGAAACACAGATGTCCAGTCGACCGGTCTTGAATGTCTCTAGAGCGAATTTTACTAGGGCTGGACCGGTGGCGGGGTCGCGGACGTCACCTGGTAATAGAGCGAGATCGCCTATCGTTGTGTGCGGTGAAGAGGAGGAGGAGGAGGAGGAGGAGGAGGACTTGAGGGCTGCGGCTTCGGCGAGTAAAGAGTCGACGTGATGTCGGTCGCAAGGGAGGTCGAGGTGGTTGATGGCTACGGAACATCCTTGGGACAGGAAGGCGAGGGTGATGGCGCGGCCGATGCCGGTGGTGCCGCCGGTTATGATTGCCGTTTTGGAGGCTAGGAGGTTGGTTGGTGGCATTGTCGAGGGAATGCTGTGGTGTTGTGGTGTGTATATCAATTAGGTGTTGCCCTGATCGATGATATGGGGCATGCATATACTGGATATGGAATTGGGTGGTGAAACTGTGACTTTTGGATAGGATTTTGGAGTAAAGGAGGTGCGGCTTGATGCGAGTGTGAATTTGCATGGAATAATGAAGAGGAGGTCTGGGTGTAGTTTTCGTCAAGGTCACTTCCAGTGGTGATCACGAAGAGATGGTGTTGAGCCAAGGGAGCTCCAGATTATAGTGTAGTCTTTGCGTCACCTTCATTGCCAGTTACCTCCATTCCAGTATTGCTATATCACATCCATCCAATTGGTCCGACTGGAGGTCATCACAGGCTGAAAGAGCGGATGGTGTTTGAAAGCTGCGAAGATGGAGGGGAAGAGGGGAAGCAATAATAAAGTGGGTCCAACCCCAACTTGAGGGACCCGATGAGACCCAGCAGGTGGGGCCAAAACTCTCGATTCCCCCACTGTGCCTCGGGGATAATTACAGCGAGATTGGCGAGGTCGGTCCCCGTCATTCCACTTGTCCGGCAATTCCTCCCTGCTTGTCTCTTTCATGCTAAGGAGACTAATTTTGCGTCCGTGTGTGATACTTTGAGTTCTTTGCAGATATACACAATGTCTAAAGCCAATGCGACTGAAATTCATATAAGTTCAACGAGTGTAAGTTCTGAATAGCAGAGCTGCCATAGAGGTTCTCACAATGACGTCAGTGCTGCGCCCCGAGTGACAACCGGATCAAATTATTTCGGGTTATGGACATGCTTGAAGATGGAAACCGAATCAAGAATAAATCGCTGATATCATTTTTAGACAAAACTTCGTAAACCTCATTTGCAATATTCCTTCTACAAGCTCATAAGCTCCTGAACCCTCGCTACAAGCCCATCAACCGCCCCCTCACTCCCCTCCTTCTCCTCCTCTGTTCCCCCCGGCGCCGGCACCGGCTGTGTCTCCTCAGCACCTTTCACACCCGAGCTAGCACCCGCAGGTGTCAATGACGCCGCAGGGGGTGGTGTAAGCAAATAAGTACTGGAGATCAACTTCGCCCTCGCCACGGGATTAAGCGTCAACCCAAAGCCCGGTTTCTCCAGGTCGGCCGTTGTCAAGAACCCCTTGGTCGGGATGGGCTCATCCAAGAACAAATCACCAAACACCGGCAGCACGCTCTTTCCGTCAGGCGAATTGGCCAAATACTCCTGGAACGGCGTATTCGGCTGGCTCATAACAAAGTGGTAGCTATACGGTCCACTAGCGTGCGGCACAACGGGGATGTCGTAAGCGGCCGCCATGGCAGCCACGCGGAGCAGCTCCGTCATGCCGCCGAGCCACATCACATCCGGCTGGATGATGTCCAGGTTTCTGCCTTCAATCAGTTTGCGGAACCCGTAACGGGAGTACTCGTGCTCGCCCGTGGTGAACTTGACGGTGGGATGGGCACGCTTGATCTGCTCGAAGCCGTCCGTGTCGTCGGGGGAAAGACACTCCTCCCACCAGTGGATGTTGAGATCCTTGGTCTTGTCGACGATCTCAATCGTGTACGACACGTTGAGTGACATGTAGCAGTCCACCATCAGGGGGAAGTCCGGGCCGACAGCCTCGCGATGCTTGCGCAGGAATTCAATGTTCTTTTGCAGGCCGATGTGCCCTTCCTCCGGGCAGTACGGGAGCGGCACCTTGGCGCCCCAGAACCCCATCTCCTTGGCGGCAGACGGATCGGGACCTGTGCAGTAGAAGTTGAGACGCTCCTTGGTGGCGCCGCCAATCATCTTGTAGACGGGCTCGCTGCGGATCTTGCCGAGGAGATCCCACAGCGCGAGGTCGATGACCGAAATGACGGCGACGGGAAGACCCTTGCGGCCGTAAAACATGGAGGCGCGGTACATTTGCTCGAAAAGGTGATTGGTGTTTCGGGGATCAGCGCCGATGAGGAAACGCTCAAAGTGTTGGTGGACGAGCCAGCATGCCGGAGGACCTGTTTCCATAGTGTCTTGGTTAGCTTGGCCTGAGTCTTGTGTGTAAATCTGGAAGTTGCACATACCTCCAAAGCCAGTTGCGAATCCGACGGTGCCATCGGTGGCCTCGATCTCAACAAAAAAAGAGCCCAGGACATTGATGCCCCAGCTTGTACGGGAAGCCCGATACTTTTCCCATTGTGAGCATGGCGTCGAGATGGGAGAGTCGATTAGCCTGGGCTGTTAGTGTCCAGTCCCGAGGAGACGGAGTCTTGGTAAACGTCATACCAATGGCCGCCCTTGACATTGTGGTAATCACCCCCCGAGCCAACGCCGCCGATGACAAAGGATCGTATGCTCTTGATGGTAGGAAACTGTCTTGCTGTCGCCATTGTGTTTGTGAGTCTTGAAGAAAAGGAGACAGAAAGCCGAGAACGAAGTGCACGGGGAGCGAGAAGAGGTCTATCAATGTATATCTATCTGATCCAGAGTTCCAGCCTAGTCTAGGTACCTAGTAGCCTCGGCTTTTTCCAACACCGGAAAGCACGAGAGACGATGATTGCTAGCCCATCAAACGATAGTCGAGTTTGCGGGCCACCGTTCGGGTGGTGATATCCCGAAGACGAGCAAAGACTCCACACACACACACACACACACACACACACATCGATGGGGTTTTGGGGAGATCCCGAGCTGTTTGTTCACTCGGGGTCCGGGGTTGGTTTGGTTTGGTCCTTTGATGCAGCAAGCCACCAACCCCACCTCCACGTTTCAACGGTGGCCGCATCAATGGCCATTGAGAAAAATACCGGCAAGTAAGTGAGTCAATGAGCCTGATATCAAGTTGAACTCTATTATCATGTTGTGTGGTCCGAATGACTGGGTACTTTGTCAATGTCTTACCGTTGATTTAGGGTTGTAAGTGGTCGGACGGATTTTGGAGCTATCAAGGTAGGCAATGGAATGCCTGCCTCTGCTTATCCCCTTTCGGAATTCCACTCCCCCCCCCCTCCTTCGCTGGCCCAGGCTCGTACCGAGTGGATGTATTCGACGGGGCCATTTCTAACCTTGGAAAGGTCACTTTGTCTGCGTGCGCCTGCGCACTTTCCATTCCGCTCACCCACCAAGCCCACCCGACGAAGCTGAGCTGAAGAGGCTTTGGCCAGAACCGGGCAGCCCAGGGAGTGGTTCGATGCAGTGTTGTTGTTCACAACTGAAGACAGAAAGGTTCGCTTTGGTCTTTCCCGGGCATCCATCTTTCAGGCAGACTACCCAAAAACACCTAATCAACCCCGGATATTGATTCATCATTCGATAATCACTTTGACAAATTTATTTTTGGTGAGTGGTTCCCACAATTTGTGATCCAATAGACGTTATTCAATAGGTATGTATGTATCTCGATCTACTGCCTCGGTTTTCGGGCCTTGTTAGACAAAGTCAACAACCTAGGAGCGCACTGACCTCGAACCCACGGGCACAGCACAGGATCGACATCAGCAGGGCCTCCACCCAAGCAAACATTCCGCTGCTTTTCATCCCGAACAGCCTCCCCGCTCGGTCACCATCACGCCGAGCAACCCAAAGCAACTACAACCCTCGGCCCGGATCGGCCATCATCAATCGCAATAATCAATCAATATACGGGCAGGTATCGGATCGCTTCCGACCAGCGCGATGGCTCCTGCTGCTTCCGGGCAACAGCACCATGCAGCGGCAGGACCGTCACGACCGCCATTGTTCCAATTCCAGGGGCACCAGCAGCAGCAAGGCCCGCCAATTGCCTCCGTCTGTAGCGACGATGGCCAGCAGAGTGGCGACGACGACGAAGACGACGACGACGACGAAAATAGCCACGCTAATGACCAAGTGCTTCCTAATGGCAAGCGAAAGAGACCCCTTTCTGTCTCGTAAGTCCATTCAGTTGATCTTTTTTCCCTATTCGCCTTGACGATGACCTCCACCATACTCTCGGCGTGTTGTTTGTCAGTGCCACGATGCATGATACGTGCTGTTGTTAACAAACCCCGTGCCGTCCTGGCATCGACACCACCCCCAACAACAACCACATGATCATCAACGCGGCGGGCTTATTATAGGCGCTTCTTGTGTGCTTGATTTCCAATTCCAATCTTGGTATAGTTTGTTTGATGGCGAATGAGACTGACCAATGGTTACAAGTTGTGAGACTTGCAAAACTCGAAAGGTTCGCCTGATTTTTCCAAATGTAACACATTTCCCCGCCTCGCCAATGCTCATGCTGAACTAGGTAAAATGCGATCGCGGTCAACCAGCCTGCGGGTGGTGTAGCAGAAACACCGTTGTGTGCGAGTATAAAGAACGAAAGAAGCCCGGCCTTAGAGCAGGCTATGGGCGCGAGTTAGAGCAGCGTCTTGACAATCTCGAAGCACAACTCAGAAGACACGCCGACATCTTTGCGGCACACGGACTCGACCTCAACACGAGCCCGGGCAGTGTCAACAGTCGTCCTACCCCCAGCAACAGTACTAACAACAGAGATTACCATGCGCCATCAGGTCATCGGAGCAATCCAAGCCTGCAGAGCAACGGCCATACACCGCGCGATACAGGACCCCCTCCGGTTTTCGCTCACGCCGGCCCAGATTCGGCTGAGAGGGCCCTTTTCATGCACAAACCCCCGACTTCAGCCGAATTTGGTCTGGGCCCTCACACTCCAGCCGTCGTCCATGACAACTTCCAGCACGCGGCAGCTCCCCAGCCTCGTATGCAGCCGGCCATGACCCCTGGTGCGACCGTCCAAGAGTACTATGGCGCCCCCAGAGCCGTCCCTCATCAGATAGCCGGTCCGTCGCTAACAGCCGTTTTGCCGGCCACGCAAGGGCAAGGAGGCGCTGAACAGGAGCTTCCGCCGTATGGCGTTTGTTACGCCCTCATGGAGCTATACTTCAAGCACATTCACCCATGGTGTCCAATCCTGGACCGCGAGACCACGAAAGATCTCTTTTTCGGAGAGAGAATTCCAAACGAGGAAGAAAAGATCCTGCTCCATGCCATTGTTGCGACAACCATGAGATTCGCAACTGACAAAATGCTCTCCAAGGAGAGTCGGCAGCGTTTCTACACTGCTTCGAAGCAGCGTGTGCTACTCTATGGAATGGAGCATTCGTCCGTCATGTCGCTGCAAGCCCTGGTGATCCTTGCGCTGGATCTATGTGGTAGTAGCAATGGGCCCCCAGGATGGAACATCATGGCTCTCATAACTCGAGGGGTGGTGCAGCTCGGCTTGGCCGTTGAGACGAACTCCATGACAATTTGTCCAAGCTATCCCTCAATCTATACTCTTCGCGCCATGGTCCTTCCAGAACCACGCGACTTCACCGAGGAGGAGACCCGCAGAAGGTTGTTCTGGATGGTATATGTGCTCGATCGCTACGCGACCATCTCGACAGCGTTCGACTTTGCGCTTGATGACAAGGAAATTGACCGGACCCTTCCATGCCGCGACGAACTGTGGATTAAGAATCAGAAAGTTGAAACTCGATGGTTCCACGCCGCTGACGACGATAGCCGTCTCAACAGCAACAACTCCGCCGACTACCAGGTCAACAAGCCCGAGAATCTTGGCGCCTTCAGCTACTACATCGAAATCCTGGGTATTCTCTCCAAGATCCACAAGTTCCTCAAAAAGCCCGTCGACATCTCGTCTCTAACCGATGTTGAAAATTGGCAGCGCCGCTATCGAGAACTGGACACGATGCTCAAGGTGTGGAAATTCGAGCTCCCCGATGATTACAGCAACATGGCCAAGATCTATGAGCACCCTAGGGTTGCTCGTACTCTGAGCTGCGCCTGGATCATGCTCCATGCCACCTACCACACCGCCGTCATTCGTCTGCACTCATCAGCCGCATATCCCACCGTCCGTTCACCCATCTTCTCTCCTTCCTACATGGCCTCTCAAACTTGCCGCGACACCGTCAACAACATTCTCGCCCTGGGTAAATTCGTTGTCGAGTACAACTTGCTCGCCACACTCGGCCCTCCCTTTGCCTTCACGCTCTGGGTCGCTGCCCGCGTTCTACTGGTCCACGGCAGTACCGTTGAGCGCAGCCTTAATCCGGATATCCAGTTCTTTGTCGACACCCTGCGCGAAATGGGCAAGTACTGGCCAGTAGCCACGCGGTACTCTAATCTCCTGACGCGCGTGCTAGACGAGTACAAGGCCAGCGTGAGCGAAGGCGACGAGGTGACGCCGAGTAGCGTGCGGATCCTGGCGGACATGCGACGGACCGCATTCGACTTGGACTTGTTGATTAGTCGCCAACCTAGGCATGGGTCGCGGCAACGCGGAGCTTTGACCGGCGCCCCGGGCGGACATAGCATGATGAGCGCAGGCGTCATGATGCCTGTCAACAACAACAATAACAGCAACGGGCACTTTGTTATGGGAGCAGAAGGAGAGACAGGAGGAGGAGGAGGAGGAGCCAATGATCTGGAATATCTCGATGTTTTTGACTTCTTCAACTTGCCCAGGTTTCCTCTGTCAGCCATTGCCCCAGCACAGGATGCCAACGGGACTGAAACGAACCAGAACCAGAGTACGGGCCAGCGACACGGTATGGAGGGCGCCGGCGGAAGAGAACTAATTGATAATGGCGAGAGTGGTAGCAAGCAGCCAGGCCAAGGCATGGGCAGCGATGTCATGCATCACAGCCCGGCAATGGGAGGAGGATCGGCACAGGGAGTGGGGCAGTTTAATATCATGGACTATATGGTGTATCCTGAGCGCGATTGGCTTGAGAATCCTCGCGGTTCTGCTTGGGTTGATGCCACAGGATCTGGAACATGTGGAGTTGGAGGAAGGCCTGAGCAAGGGACTGGTGCTAGTGGCCCTGGGACTGGGGCTAGGATTGAAAGTAGGAGTGGGAACGCGGAAGGCGCTGGGGCTACTCTTTAGGGCTAGGAGCACCCCCAGAACCCTCACCCCCCGCGTCGGACAGGGAGTAAAAGGATATACAAGAAGGTGGTTTGCATCCGGTGTAATCGCATGAAACAGAAGGTGAGTTATTCCTAACATGTGGGGAAGCCATGTTAATGACATGGTCATGTTCTTGCAGTGTGACCGCCAACGCCCTTGCTCAAACTGCATTCGTCACAACAAACAAGACGATTGCCGATATGACTCTTACTGTGCCCTCGGCCACAGACCAGCCAGGAGCTGGCTGAAACTGGGGCATGATGATGATGCTGTTGCTGCTGGAGCACTCAGAACAACTTAGCACATGTGATCCGCAGCTCAAATCATCACTTTTTCGGAAAGATCAAGGAAACAGATAGCGAGCGGAATAGGTGCCTGTTCTTGAATATAGGGGGGCGTGATCATACACAAAGGGCATGGCTTATGGTATAGTGCTTTGCTTGTTGTATAGCGCGTGCAAGGTAATAGGTATCATGGGTTAGCGAAAGGGGAATAGTGGTGTTCTTTGAAGTATTAAGAATTTTTATTGGACTCATTCCACCCAGTTTGCTCTCTTTTGAGGATATCGAGTTGGAGTTGGTTTAGCTGTACTGGTTTCACCCAATGCCGTGCACCCATCTCTTTTGCCTTACCTTGCACTACCTTGCTCTTTCAGTTACCGCAGTGCATTGGAAGATGTGTAAGCAACAAATCGATAGGGAATTACGATGGAGGATAAAATAGAGAAGAAAAAAAAGAGCAAAAGAATGGTCACGCGGCAAGGCGAATAAGGGCACATGAGAGAACAACCCGGCCGCCGGATCGGATGGATCGCCGGAACCGCCCACTCGTCGGTCAAGGCGGAGATCACTCAGTCCAAAGTGGAGCCATTTCGGCATGCACAGTTGGGATCAATGCAGTCAGTGTTCAAGGAAAAAAGAGAAAGGAATGGATGATGATCCATGCTTGGGGCCGTCCCGCAGGCTGTGAGGCGGGCATGAGCGGGCATGCGGGGAAATGTGAGACCGACACGAGTTCGTGCACATCGCTAACGGTATTCCAATCTTCACGAATCGAATCGTGAGAAACTAGAAAACTTATGGCCAGCAAACCAAGTCCAGGTCTGGGAAAAAGACAAGACAGGAGAGGGAAAAGATGGGAAAGGAGAGAAGAAGAAAAGAGGGGTGGATTCCATTGATTAAACACGTGCCATGTTGCTCGGTGCAGATACTCATTTCTTTCTTTTCGATCATGTGAAGGAAGCCCATCTCCCTTTTCGCTTGTTGTTCCCCCCTCGGAGATCATTCAGTTTAGTAGTTGGATGAGTAAGCAAGCTGAGCAGCCTTGCGGATGAATCCGTTGGCTGTCGTCGATTGAAATGGAAAATTGAATGGATTATTTTGGGGTAATTATTCGGGGAAAGTGGAAAATTATCTCATCTCATCTCAATTTGATCTACGTACTCTACTTGCGTATCTGGTGGACATTGACCCTCTCCATAGATCGGAGATAACATTAGCACACGACTCGCTTGCACATGACGACGAACGGATGTCGGGTCGCCTGCCATTCTTGTCGAGCGGCGTCTCCACGGCGGCATGAAAGAGGTAAAGGGTTCAGTACACGACTCGTTTCTGAACCCCTCTTCTCTTGGAATGGCCTCACATGTCTCGCCTGGTGTCTCGGTCAGTCGGTGGTTCTAGTGGTTTGACGACTTGTCGTTCGGTGGTTGTTGTTGTTGAAGTCGTTAGCTTTATCACTGAATTGGGTGTGAGTGGAGTTTGGTTGCAGTGGGTCGCGGACCGGGGACAGAAAGACACAAGGAGGCTAAGCTGAAAGTGGTCAAGGTGATGTGCATTGGGCGGTGAGCGTCCTTGTACCTTTGTAGCCTTTGGCAGCTGGTGGTAGAATGTGTGTGTGTTAGTGTAGAATGTTGACAGAGTACCAACAACCGTAACAGGAGGAGCAAGGGCTGGCAGCCGTGGGGGAGGTGCTGGAGAAGTGTTGTGTGGTATCATTGGTGTGAGCGGGTACCTGTTCGGCGCAACCCTTGTCTTCTGGCACACCCGCTTCTGGGCCTTCAACAATGGTGCTCGCCTTGGCTGCGTCTGTAAGCGGGCTGCAACGATTGCGCCAGAGTCAGTCATTGGTGTTTTGGATGCGACGCAGCACCGTCAAATGCACGCATTTCCTACTTGTGCAGTGGTGACCTGGCGCGTCCTCGACCTCTGGAATCGAATCCACAAAGGACGCCAGCCATTTCTGCTGTGTGTTGTTCAACGCCTTCATACCCAACACGAAGCACATGAGGACCGGACCGGGGCCTCAAATGGGGACAAGTGGAAGACATGGATCATTCTGCTTGAGGAACCCCGGGGCCACGGGGACAGGGGTGACACCCAACCAGTGGTCGCCATTCCGGTCGTTATCATTCAATTATGTAGCTTTTTTTTCTTTTTCTTTTTTTTTTTTCTCTTTTTGCTCGCTCTTTTCTCTTCTCATTTCCCTCCATCTATCTACACTACCTACTACCCATACCCACCGACCAATGTCCTATACATACCGGTAGTCTGCTAGAGACCGGCGAGGCCCTGTTTCCTCTTCCTTTTTCTGCCTCTAGTACTGTATTCTTCGACTAGGATACCAACGTCAAGATCGGAACACCCACTTTGCCGGGTTCACCGTCCTTTGCCGGCCAATCCTTGCGAGTCCCGAGCCAACGATCCGTGGTCCTCGTGCTTTTTCCCGACCTTCTTCTTCTCCATCCTGTAAAATCTCCGACATAGCATTCGGGTATCTGTGCACAGGTGTTCCCTACCTGTTCCTTACCGACTTCCACGCAGTTCGTCCCTAAGCCACAGCGCCAAAAGTGAGCCCCGATTCGTGGTCCCGGTGCCGCCGATCCTCCAGTCAATCAGGGGTCGACACTTCAGCAGCATGGTGGAGGTGGTGTTGACCAAGACACCGTCCTCCTCCTCCTCCTCCTCCTCCTCCCTTTCATCCGCCTCGGACGACAACACATTCCAGCGACGGTGCCCGAGTACCCCGACGAGTCCAGTATCTGTACTTTCGCGTCCCCAAACACTATAGGGATGGGAATGGGAATGGCAAACGCCGCGACCCCGACCGCCGACCGCGAACAAGAAGTAGCCACCGCTGCTGCTGCTGCTGCTACTACTGCTGCTACTGCTGCTGCCGTTGAGCCTGTGGCTGAGCTCATGCCGCAAAATCCTCCAACATCACCCACCGTCGCCATGGGATCCAGCGGTGATAACTCCGCTCATGGGGCACAGCCGTCGGCTATGCGGTGCTGCTGTGGAAGGGAGGACTGCGTCTATCTTAGGCACAACTGTACTCTCCTCAAGAGTGTCGAGCGCGATGTCCATACGGCTGCCAAAATGGGCCAGGTGAGTAATCAATGACGCGGACCTGCTTCCTGTTGTTGCGTGCCGCATTCCTTCCATCCGCTCCCTGTGCGCCCGTCACCGTCACTCGCTTCCTTCATATCCCTTGATTTGGGTCCGACCATAGCCTGGTTGCAAAAATCAAACTTCGTTTACCCTCTCTTCCCCATAGACTGTACAATGCTGGAGTGGACGGAAAAGACACCTGCAACGAACGGCGAATGGCGCGCGCGGCAGCCCAGGCCGGAGGAATGCTTCTCCTCGCTGACCTTTTCCCTCCAGACGCTGCTCATCCGCCATGAAGCTTACATGGCCGCCGCCGAACGCGACCGCGCCGAACTCACCGCTCGCATTGAACAGCTGGAACGCGAAAATGCAGAGCTTGAGGAGAAGAACAGGGAAAAGATACACGAGAATTACAGCCTCCATGCCGAACTTGAGTCGCTCAATGATACCGTGCGAGAGGCCGACACCCGCATTGACTACCTTGAGACCACCCTGCGCGAGTCCCAGCGCGAGATCCGCCGACTGGAATTGGCGGCGGAGAGGGCAGCGACCCTGGAGAAGCAACTATCCATGCTCGAGGAGGAGCAGGCGACACTACAGGCGACCTTGGTCAATACCCAGGAGGAGGCGCGCACCGCCATCACCCGATGGAAGCAGGCCGAAAAAGGTATCAACGACTTGCAGGAACAACTGGAGCGCATGGAGAAGGAAGCAAAGGAAGAACGGGACCGACACGCTGAGGTTATCGGACGGATCGAAAAACAACGAGAAATGGAGAAGGAGCTCAGCACGGCAGCAGGCAGACTTAAGGGCGCTGCCGCTGTCAAATCCCTATCCGACACCAAGAGCACGCGCAATGTCGTGTCGCATTTCGTACGCGACCTCTTGCAGGACAACGCCAATCTACAACTGGGCATTGCCGAACTGCGTGAGATGCTAATGAACTCACACGATGAAATCCAACTCCTACGAGAACAGATACACTATCACCAGCCGTCATCAAGTAGTGTTAAGCAGCTGGGTACCGTATCAACACTACAGACCGAATTCGACGATCCAGACTCGGCCAAAACACCAAAGATCTCACAAGCCCTACACGTCCACCATCATTACCATATCGCTCAGAAGGGCGAGGCACGAAAAGCAAAGAAGAACAGGAGATCCATGACTTCAGGTACCTTTTCGCCGCCACACATCATCTCAGCACCTACAACACCAGTATCCTCCCAGAACCCCCAATGGCAGGCGGGCCGTGGCCTTGGGCCACCATTTATCCCGCGTCACAGTACTCACGATTCCACCTCGACAGCAGCAGGCCGTTGGTCCCTACTATCCGAAATGCCCTCCGAATTCGCGCCATCCTCCGCGCCGACCTCTCCCCAATCGAACCCCCGGCGTAATTCCGTCTTCGATCGCGGCATCGTTGAGGTGTCGGTCCCCAACTCTCCCACGACAAGTGTCGATCCGACTTCACCCGAATGGAACCGAAAGTCGCACCGCAGACAGGCATCCCAATGGTCGACCCGTAGCGCGGCCATGCACAATGGCGGCCCCAGTTCACCACCGTATCCCGGCCACCGTTCGCTAGCCGGTCTCGTTCTTGCCGAGGAGCTCAACCAGGCCATGGGCGCCTACACCACCGACGACGTACCTGACATGGCCCACGGGGTTTCCTCCGCCGAAGACGACACCGTCGAGACCATCAGCATGAATGGCGACGGCGATGACCCGGAAATTGTAACCGACGACACGATTCACCGCGATCTCGACTTCCACCCCGAAGCGGCAGAGCAACGAACAGGAGGACTTCGACGGATGGCCTCACACGAATCCATCATGTCCCTCTCCAACGGTCTCGACATCCACACCCTCAAGGTTCGCCCGAGCCAACTGACCCTCCGACCCCTCGGCCTCAGTGCTGCCGGAACCGGAATCAGCAACGTCACGGCCATGCCGACCATCTCGGCGCGCGGTTCGCGCGGAAGCATGCACGCCAGAGATAATTTGGCCCTGGTAGGACAGCGCCTACCCCGACCCGTATCCACCTCCCAGAATAACAAACGTCCCTCGGTCGTCGAGACGCCCTTCTTCCTCAATCCCAATCGTCGCGCCCACACTGACGGTTTGCATATGTCCTCTTCTGTGCGATCAACAGCCTCCCGTCAGCTGTCTCTTCCTACCTTGGGTAAGCTAGTCTCGTGGCGGCCTTGGAGCCAGAGTTCTAGCCAGCCGACTACCGCGACCGACGCACCCGGAACCAGAAGAACAGGATTGGAGCCAACCCCGGAACTCACCGAGCCCACACCCACCCCTGTTGGAACAGGCAGCACAGGCACAGGCACCGGCCTAGGCATCGCCATCACTGCAAGCGACGGCAAGTCATCCTACCGAAGCGTTAGCTCGTCCACCACCATCGGCACAGCCGGCACGGGTACCACGACCACGACCACCACCACCACCACCACTCCCCTGTCGTCCTCCTTGCGGTCCGTGTCCTCCGCAACGACGGGGACAACCATCAAACCTAGGGCGCCGGGAATCAATCAACCCGGCGTGATACCAGGGTTTTTGGCGAGGAAGGGTGGGTTGCCGAGTAAAGTGACGGTAACGGCTTTGGATGGGAGTCAGTTAGGAAGTATCGAGGAGGCTATGAGGGAGGGGATATAGGGGGTGATTAATAGGAAAGGAATTAATGATGTGGATGATGGGCTGCTGTGGAAGGCAGGAAGGAGAGACACGACGAAAAAGGTTGCAATACTACTACATCATAACTTTTTGTTTTGTTTTTGAACACAGATCAGAACCTCAGTTGCTTCAGATTTGCTCACAGCGGCCTACTACTTCGAGGCATGGTCAGCAGGAAGAGATCTTGGATCTTAAAAGGGATATATTGGATGGATTTGCTTTTGGGTCTTTTTTTTTTTTTTTTTTTTTTTTTTTTGTTTAGCATCTCTGCGTTTTGCATTGGGGACGGTGTTTTGGGTCGTTCGAAAGTATCGAATTGTATTGCAAGTATCTAGGTTATTTATACCCTCGGTTTGATTCCTACTTTCATCTGTTATTTTGGGTATTTTAAGTGGTTCTCTTGCTCTTTGTTTTCCCACTGCTTGTCCAGTTAAGCTCCGTCCAATATTATCTAAATTTGCGTTACAAGGTATACACAGTATCTCATGTTGTATTTTGCTTCGAAGATCCGCTACGTGCTGCCCAACCAAAAGGAAGAAGACAGACACATCGGGACTCCCACCTCTCGGGACCGCGAAGGCGATCTGCCTACAACTTTCAGCTGTGGCTCGGCTTGTGCATTATAGTGATGTGTACTACTACACCCTGGCAAATCCTACCTCTTAAATAGGTACTATGAGGAACAGAAACTGCTATCACCGATGGCCTGTTCGAGTATCGTCATTATTGGTTCGTGGATCAAATACTGTTGGAGCTGGCAATCTGTTATTTTTCCGGGCTCACTACTGTTTTCTCTTACTCTCTCGTCCAAATTCTACACCAGGAAGAATTCCCGCCTCTCCTCCCTGAGAGTTATCTCTCCATCCATGATGCCATCGCAGTATGCGTCTCCCAGGTAGGTGAACGTGTTCTCCTCGTTCGTAGGTCGTAATACGAAAGGAATTCGGGCTCCTGGAAACACAACAACCACGTCCCCAGGTTGCATGTTAGAAGGTCCCATACCCATGTACCCTTCTTTTGTGAGGTATAGGCTTTGTTCAGCCATCCACATCCACATGTATCCCATAGCGTCATCATAGGGTCCTCCTCCATCTACCCCTAATGCGTGTATAACCCATTCAGCTATCTTCTTCTTATCCTTAGCCACAAACTCCCCGCGACTACCTGTACGCAGATTCAAGTCGAAAAACGCAGTTTCGTATTCCAACAAAGTACGTCTCCACTTATGATATGCAGGGATCAAATCGGTCGTTGCCCTACGTAGAGGTGTAGACATGTCTTCCATCACCATGTCTCCAAGGGGCAAACGCCAAAGTGCCTCCTCTCTTCGGGCCGGAGTATTGTATATGGGTTGGTTTTTTATTTTTGAAAACACCCACAGTCTGTTCAACTCCTCAAAGAACTCAATGCTCTCACGCCATTTGGGTCTCGTCGAGGATGCCGTAATACCGACCACCTCTTCTATGGCATCAACAAGATATCCTCGTAGACCCAGCACCCCAGCACTGTTGGTTGGCATCATATCGACAGAACGATGAGACCCGCATGCTAGGAACATATTCCTATCGGTTCTCGTGTTCTCTTCCTCGAGATCGGCGTCGTTTTCCTTGGCGAGGCTACAAAAAAAGGGGGTTCGCAAGCCAGACCTCCAGTCTGGTACCCACGATGGTAATTGTTCATCACTCCCATCGTCGAGGATGGTTTTAGGGAACTGCGAGTCACAGAGAAGCTCGGTCGGAAACCCGTGCTTTGTTTTCCCCATGATGGCCTTTGTTATATCGGATAGGATTTGCGCAGTTGTCGTTTGGTTGGAATAATCGGGCTTGATCTCCAGCTCATCGGCATCCACCGCCGAACCCAGCAAACCATAAACCCGATCTCTGTGCAATTTCGCATTTCTAGACGGGTTGGTGTTTGTATACACATCGACGAGCAGCGTGAACAGATCGTCACCCCCCACTTCTTTCGAGATCTGCTGAACTGTCTGATAACGAGTCTTGTATGATAGACCTGTCTGTGATGAGAAGCGAAGAAAGGCCTCCGCCACACCTTCCGACACCCTCATCCCCCCTATTTTGGGGTCGGTGCTGACGGGGCTCACCCCGTCCCAATCCAACATGTTGTCACCCTTGCTCCCAGGCCCTTGTATGGCGCGAAGCGTACAAAGGTTAATCGGCCCAAGAATGTCGTAGCTTACCGGCGGCTTCATTCCACACACAAAAACAGTGTCGGCGCAGAGGCACGCCTCCTGCACGACCCATACGCGCGTGAACCATGAGCGTCGGAAAAAAGCTTGCAGCTCTCCCGACACCCACAGACGAACAAGTCTCGCTGCTCTGTCCTCCAAGACTGCCATAACCTTCTTTACGATGCCGGTATGGGCTTTGTCTGTCGTAAAGACCCCTGCGACTCGGTTCGAGGCTTCTTCATCCGCAACGCCCACGCCCACTTCCAAGTCGTCAACCCTGCATCCAACCTCACCACTATTACCATCACCACCACCTTCACCACGGATATCGATGACCTTATCACCTCCACAGGGAGTACCAGTAGAGGTACCTTCCCCAACACCATTACCACCATCGATCTCCTTCTCCTTCCCCTTCTCCTTCCTCTTCTCACCACCACCATCCTCACCTTCGCCACCTAAACCAAATTCAATTGCCCTCAACAAGTACTGAAAAAGAATTGCATCCATCAGGCTCACCCCAAAGCTCACCCCAACTTTCTCCAACTCTCTCTTGAGCTCGGCCAACGTGTCCATTACTTCGTCCGACCCGTCCGCCTCCGGGCCCAGCCACACAAGCACCCGCTCAGCGCGCGAGTATATCTGACTCATGAGTCCAACTTGCACGGCTTTTTCGTCCGAATCGGATTGATTGATGCAGAGTTGGTCGATCCAGAGGGTCAGTGGCGGCACTGGCGGGCTTACGTGCTGGGATTTGGGAGGAGGGTGGTCGCGGTGGTGGATGAGTCGCAGGTGGCGCAGACAACTGTCTAGCGAGGAGGTGATGCGGATTATACTCCTTGTCCTTTTGGAAACCCCAAGGTCTGACTCCCCTCTTTCCTCTCCATGCCCATGTGCACTCATAGCACCATCGCCATGGACCTCGATGTTGGAAGAAACGTGGACGACGCTGGTGACAGTTGCATCATCATCATTTTCACTGCCAAAGCAGCACCGTGTACTGTATGTACTGGTACAGGTAAATAAAGTGAACAGAAAATTAATGAATGACTTCTTCTCAGTATTGTTGGTGTTGGGTGAGTCGTTGTAAGTTGGACACGTCTCGTCATCACTGCCGTTGTTGTTGGTTGAGTCGATGTATATCAGATGCGACTTGTCATCGCTGCCCCAAGCGTAGGAGAGGGCTTTGAAGGGTGCAGGCGAGGAAATGGGCGTGTTATAGAGGCGGCAGTGGAGCGGGGAGGAGAATTCGGCGGAGGGGAAGAGCTCAAGGAGGCGGATTTCGGTGGCGGGTGTGTTGAGAGGGATGGTGGTATAGGAGAGTTCTGGGTACGTTGGTGGTAGTGGTGATGGTTGCTGTGGGGAGTCGTTGTCCGCCATGGCTAGTCGGCGTTGATGGCTGGTCTTTGTGAGTACTTGGCTCGTGTTTGCGATGAGTACCTCTATGAAGTAGAAAAGCCAGTTTGGGTTCCTGGTGCTTGAATCGATTTTATGCCGGTTGAAGGGTTGATATCATTCCTGGGATGTTGAGCAACGAGTGGGATGAAGCCAAGCTCCCCCGTGAGCGCAGCGTGTCTTTGCAAAGTGGCTCGCAAAGTGAAGGGTTTTCTCGCAGCTCAGGTGGGCTGTGTACGCCGTTGTGAAACTGAAGTCGTGCACCAATTGTAAGGGCCAGAACACTTGTCACTTCGTAGGCGCTACCTCTATGTTTGATCGCACCAAATCACGAATCGATAGATTATGTTGACCTCTTAAAATAGAGACCCACACACCTTTGTTTCTTTGAAGAAACCCATCGGCAGATGCTCCTCTTCCTATAAGCACTTACTCTTTAGCCATTCTGAAGTGATGAAAATCCACTGCCGCCTTGCCATCTTCCAAAGCTTGACCAAGGGAGATCTTCAATTCCAGACCATCTACTCCCCCTCCTTTTTACTCGTTGAATTACGAGAAGTGGGCGCCTTATTAGTTCCTAGTCACACCTGGTTGGATTCCCAACGACTGTTTCCACTTGCAGCCCAATTGGGCACCCAAATATACCATAGCTATACGAAAGATTGACTTGAGTAATAGCTGTTGTGGAAGAAAGTAGAAGATACTGGAAAGGTATGTGGCTGTAGAGGTAGGGAAAAATGTAGGACAGCTTCCTTCTTTCTGCGGCACTCGATTAATAAGGGTTAAGGTTATGAATTCATTGCTATGCAACGCAAAGTAGCGGACAACGAGCTAAGGACACTCAAGTTTTTGAGTACCAGGATGGAGTTTCAATCCGCCAGAAATAATCCCAATTCACTGTTTAAGAACATATATTTCTTTTACAGGCTCCAGCAAGCCAGAAACGGTGCGGATTTCATGTTTGTAACTATCAGGAGTACAGCTGTCTTCCCGTTGCTCTACACCTTCAGCTACTGCAATGCAAATCTTCATAAATCTTCGCCAAAACCTATGTTTTCCATGCTCTTGAGTCTTCTATGTCTTTTAATGAGTTCTGTCATACATACGGAGAAATGCAGCGATTCAACTTCGTGCGCTGTGGCACGGCATCGGCAAAGGCTCCGAAGCGCAGACAGAGTGAATGTCTTAGCGACCCTTTTTACGACACGAGTCAAAGTCTGATCACGGCATATGTCTCAACTACTCAGCATGCATGCTTCGGCACTTATCTCTACTGTGATGATTATTGTGAGCATGTACTTTGATGGTTGATCTGTCAAATCCAGTCGAAAAAAAAATCTTCATTCCTCGCAACATAAAACACCGATGAGCCGCACGGTTTAGAAGAATCCATTGCAGGCAGATTAATCTTATCATATCCATCAACTAGACTATCATTCCAAGACGAATAGCAAATACAATCATGTAAGAACACGAAAACAAGCCAGGCACCACGACACATGCTGCACCGGGTCCATGTCCCTTGCATGCAAACCGATGCCGCCAACCCTGTATGGAATGTCCGTTCCCGGCTGGGCACCCGAGATTCCCCTTGACCCCTTCGCGGGTCGGTTCGCGAGTTACACGAATAGGTACATTCCACCCCTTTCTCGTCCAAGCTTTCATCACCGCGTTTCCGCAGTACCATTCCCTTCCGGCATCTTCCCAAAGTCTACACTCCCAACCGTCGCTGGAACCAGCCACCTCTACTGGTAGGACCCTGGAAAGCAACTCATGGCTGTCCAGGCAACTGATAGCTGCCCCCGATATCCAAAAGATAAGCCATCGAGTTCCACTCAACATCAAGGCTATTGATCTGCCACATCTTCTTCTTCTTGTCATACACGGTTCCCAGGACAGCGATGCCGCGCACGGCCCTTTGGGCAACGCCAAAGGTGGCGGTCCAGATGAGGGTGATGTACTTGCAGTTGAAGGTGGAGAAGGTTACTTGGAGAGGGAGGTTGTCGGGCTGTTATTTTAATGAGCGGGTTAGTTAGGCGAGTGAATTGAAGTGAAGAGAGAGAGAGAGAGGTGAAGCAAAGGCAGAAGAAGGGAAAAACGAACCATAACAGTCATATGATCCACAAACTCCTGCTTATTCGCAAACGTAGGCACTGATCCGTCCAACGGCTTCCCGATCAAAATGTTGATGCTACCGCTCGTGTCTTTGAAGTCGTCCGTGAGGTACTTGGCATCGGCCGGGTTCCAGGCGCTGATCATGCGGACATAGGCGTCCCGAAGGAGGTTGGCATCATCCTCGCAGAGGCACTTGTCCCCACCGCCGCCGTAAGTGCGGGATTCAACAGCTGTGGATTCGGACTGAGGGAGGGCGACGGCGAAGGTGAGGGCCGTGAAGGCTGTGGCGAGGAGGGTGAGAGATGGGAGGAGATGCATCTTTGTGGTTTGGTGGCTCTGTTGTTGCTAGCGGTGACGAATGAGACTGAGGAATGTTGGACTGGTGAAGCCGGATGAGGGGATGAGTAGAAGTTATGGGTTGGTTGAGACTCGAGGGAGGCATGAACTTCACTTATACCTGGATCGAGATTCTCATTCCTCGGTCCCGGGAGCCAGGGAGGTCCGCGCAGAGATCGTCGTACAAACACGAGAGTACCTGACTCCTTCCAGCTCCCTGTCCAAGCCATCGGAACTCTCTCCTCCCCATAGGGTACGACATATAGAGTAAGGGGAATCGGCAGTTTTGACCCCGGGCTCAATGTCCCTCGTGTTTATATGTCTTTTCCAGCCATGCCGACATGGAACCATGGTAAAACTGCGCCAGGCATTGTGTAATCCCGTCATTATGCCCATGTCAGCCAGATATGCATCTTCCCTCTTTATGTCCGTCCATCAAGAAGGTGGCAATCCCTCCCAAGAGATGGCTCTCCTGCGCAATGCACACCCTCCCCAGACCATAGGGACTCAGCAAGCCGGGTGTTGCAGATGGGGTCTCTCGCCTAATCACCAGCAATGCCTCTCCGGCACCTCATGAACATCTTATTTAACCAGCCACACACATCCCTTGCTTACTCAGACAATATACATGAGCCTCAGTGCAACTGTATGCCACGACGGGAAACAGGCGTACATACCTTGAGGTGCCCATTCGTTGCTCAGCTCCAGTCGGGTCGTCAGCCGTACGAAATAGAACAAATATTCTCGGGAATGCCTCGGATGAACACATTCAGCTCCCACGCAGCCAGACCTTTATGCTCCATAGTAGGCTGTCCTGGAGAGGGACGGACGGGACCGGGGAAAGTCCAAAGAAAGGATTCTGCATGTGAATACTTTGCGAGTTACCGATTTTTTCGGGTGCCGATGAGATTTTGTTCAGCCACACGAGCACACCCCGCAAATGTATATCGTGGGACGGGCCATATTTAGCTTGTTGCATGCTGGTAAGCTCGATTGGGGAGACACTGGACTTTCCAACCTGGCTAGTTACCTACCTAGGATTACTTCTAGAGGGAGCTATGCAAACTTGCACCCGGCCAACTTAGGTACCCTACCTAAACAAGAAAAATAATCAAAACAAAATCAAAAATAAAATAAAACAAGGTTTAAGCCAGACCATTCGGGACGCTACGCCACCATCATCGAATCTCCAAATCTTCACAGGTATCTAACCAGTCTGGTTAATTTCATGCAAATTCCCGAAGAAAGATATTGGTGGCTCACCCCATGACTTATCCTCCGGTTGGCGACAGTGCCGCTGCACCGAGAGTTGATCTTCGATGTAAGTACATACTTCCTTGGCAAGGAGAACGTCGATTGCTTTCACGATACTTTGGGATGGGCTAGGGGCTTGTTTGGGTGGTGGTACCAAAATGGGCAGGGCAGTTTAAGGGCGTTGCGGCTGAGAATTGAGGTGCTCCAAGCCTTCTATGTCATGTTGCCGCAGTTTGTCAGGCCGGTCCCGAGGATTGAGGTTGAGGCCTAGAATAAGATACCCTCAGGAGGTCGATGCCTCGAGGGCTTGGCTGTCAGATGGGGTCAGGTGGCAATTGGGAAACAACACAAAAGTTTTGTAGCATGGAGAAAGGGAGTTGCACTGTTCGCGAGTACTCATTAGTGATTATAATCGAAGAGGCTCTGTGGTATTTCCTCGGATTCCAGATCAGATTTCGAATTGGTCGGAGAGAAGGTGATTCATTGTCACTTACCCCTTTCCTCTTACTACCTCTCTCTACCTCCGGTGTACGTCCAGCTACCACAAGAATACCTAAGCATCGGCTCACCACGTTTTCTTCTGGCTTCCATTCTTGACACCTAGTAATATGACTTCACCTGGTCTAAAGATCACCTTTTCTCCTTGCCATAGATATCAAGTAAAGATTGAGCAAGTCATACCCGTAACGACTCTACTACCACATATAGCAATACTCAAAAGACAAGCACCAGCATGAACTTTTATCAGCAATGGCGAACGCATGAAACAACATAGGTAAAAAAAAATCACATCCTTTCCTCTCTAAATCCATCTTCCCTTTCACAAAGTCTAGCCATCATTCGCTTCATTCATGTCCTGCCCCAACATCACCTCATCACGATCCCGTCCGCTCCTTTCTCTTGAACCTTCATTATTTGGAAAATCTCATCTCTCCTCAAATCGTGGTATCATACACTAACACAATAAGCTCTAACCCCTTCCCTGCCAAGCCTTTCCTATTCTCCGAACTCTCTTTTTAGGCAATCCCAAACTATAAGCATTCATACGGAATGCATTAGGACAACAACTCCCATTCCCATGCTCATGCTCATGCCCATGCCCTTGCCCTATGCAAGTTGCAACCCTACCCAGCCCAGCCACTCCCTTAAGCGGTCAAACGTAACCCCCCAAGCCCTGACTAGAACCGTAATATGCATACCTTGACCTTGACCCGGCGTCCTGTGCCCAATGGCCATGACCATTCAACTCCGCAGGTCCAACAAGGCATCTTCGTTGCTTGACCTTGTGGTGCATCCCCTCTTTTGTATTTGTTGCTATTGCTCGTTGCCTTGGTTGTGTCGGGCTGCCGTTCATTCCATCCTATCTCCTTTCACTTTTTTCCCTCCAAGAACATCATCTTGAAGTCGGCGTTGCTTTTCTGAGCAACTGGTGGGCCTGATGACGATTTTCCGTTACCGTTGACTTGCTGCTCCGGGCCCAAGCCCTCCTTCGCCGCCGCAGCAGCGTTCTGCTCCTTCTGCACCTTGCTGACAGGAACGACGAACCCGAGTCCCCTCTTGGCCCCCGCTTTGCCCAGCACAGACGGTCTCCTGATGGGCGGCGGCGGCGGCATCAGCTCCGCGGCAGTCTTTCCCTTCTTACTGGCCTTGGAGTCATCCTGCTTTTTTTTTGGTTGCTGATGGGGCAGATCGATCCTGTCTATCCTCTTCTCGGCCTTTTCCTTGAACAGCTGACCAACGGACCCGACACGCAGCTTCTTACCGCCCTCGATCTCAGTGCTATTGATAACAAGAGAGGCCTTACCGGCCGTCGCCGCATCGGCGAACTCAACGACAGCGCCGCCGTGCTGCGGGTGGAGCACAAGCTTGTTGATGGCGCCGATGGGGGCGACGATGGAGCGAACGCGCGCGTCGTTCATCGTGTCGGGAATGCCAAGAATGGCGATCGTACGGGCAGCAATCTCAGGCCCAGACACGTGACTAGGTCCCGACCCGGAGGCGCTAGACTCGGACGAACCTTCGGCTTCACCGTCAGCTCGACTCGTCGCGGTGGTTTTGCGCGTGGGCGGCTTTGACACCTCCACCTTGAGGGGATGGTTGCCAAATATCACCTTATCTAGTATCTCGATCGCCTTGGCTGCCTGTTCCTTGGTTTCCATCACCACAAATGCGGTGCCGGTGCTAACACCTGCCATGTTGCGCGTCATACGGACGCTGACGACGTTGCCAGCCTTTTGGAAGAGACCTTCGACGTCCTCTTCGCTTGCTGCACGAGGTAGGTTATTCACATGGAGCTCGCGTTCTTCGGCCTGAGCTCCTTGGCGCACTTGCCTATGGCCCGGATCAGAGAGTTTGGCCTGCAACTTGTACTTTCCTCCCTCCAAAGGCTTGCCGTCAAGTTGAGTGGCCGCGGCTGCAGAAGATCGGTCGCGGAAGGATACGTAGCAGAAACGACGCTTGGTGTTGTACTTGAGGCTGGGAAAACGGATACTGTGAATGTCACCACATTGCTTGAAAAGATCACGAATAGACTGCTCATCTGCCTCAGGCGGGTAGTTGGTCACGAAAAGGGTGCAGTCGGTTGCCGGGCTAACTTGGATAACTGATTCGCCGAGGCGTTTCCCATCGCGAAGCAAAGCTGTCCGAGCATCTTCTGGCGACTTGAACTCGATCAGCGCCACAGCCGGAGCACCTTCGCTCTTTTGGAGGTCGATGTTGTTGATGTGACCGTATTCACGGAAGAACTGTCGCAGCTTGGTTTGGGTGATGCCTTCGGGGAGATTGCGAACAAAAACCGACGTGTTTTCCCTGTCACGCTTGAGCTCAGCCGCACTCATAGTTGTTTCGCTCTTCGCCCGCTTGGCACAATCAACAGCCTCATCCTCAAAACCATCTTCGCGCTTTCTCTTGGAGCTGGGTGATGTGCCAGCTTGAGGGGATTTTGTCATGGGGTAATCCTGGTATTGTTGCTGTGGGTATTGCTGTTGCTGATCATGTAGCTGTTGCTGTTGATGTAGCTGGGTTTGGGGCTGGCCCTGAGCCTGTGCCGCCTGTGCCGCGTATGCGGCCTGGGCTTGAGCTTGCGCCGCCGCTTGTGCTTGAGCAGCCTCCCTCTCGCGACGCCTAGAAACGCCCTTCCTTGTCTTGTAGATGGTGTCCTGGGCTTCGCGCAGGGTTTCAGCCAGCTCGTAATCGTTGCAATGCTGAAGATAAACATCCATAATCCTCTCAGGCCAGTCAAGCGTTCGCACCTTGAGAGCCTTGATGAAAACACGAGTGGCGAATGAGGGGATCCGCAAGCCTTGGGCCAGAGTAGCAGGTGTAGGGCTCCGGTTCTTGCTCTTGGTAGAGGCGAAGACGAGCATTTCCCATAGGAACCAAGCCAACCAGAAATCGTAGCTATTGGCGTGTAGCGGAATGACAGACAGCTGTTCCCATACGTTGCGTGCTTCCTCAATGTCATCCTTCTTTTCGGTTAGAAACTGAATCAAGATCTTTTCTAACCTGAAGTTGGGGTCACCCTGGTAAGCATCACCGTACCGTCGCTTGCCCCAGTGTCGCACGTCTTCCAGTGCGGATGGAAGGCCGACCTCGGCAAGGTCAACGGCTTCTTCAGTCGCGTTGGGGTTCATGGCGGTACGCTTGAGGTAGCCACACCATGCCGAATACATTTCCAGAACTCCGCCCATGCCGTCGCGATCGAGTTGAGCACAGCTCGTAGCTGCATGCTTGATGCGCTCAATGTCAGTGAAGCCCAGGCCGGCTTCCTCGGCAGCCAGGATGTAGCGGGCCCAGACAGTGCCGGACCAGGGAACATGGTGCACAGCGCGCTGAAGGACATCCAGCATGTTAGGCAGGATGGCCGAGGGGATCTTTACGCGGCCCATCTTGATGTCCGAGTGCCATGTTGAAACGAAAACAAGGAAGTTGAGCCAGGTCGCTTCATCCGAAGACATGATGCCGGTAAGAGCACGCGAGAACAGACCCAGGCAAATGCGGATGTTGAGCAAGGTATGGTGATCCTTTTTAGATTTGGCCTGCCTAATCTCCCAATCAATGTATTCGGTCATGATGGCCTTCATGCCCGCGATATCGCCCACCTTCTGGGCCTGGTTGAGCTTCATCTCCCAAGGGTCGCGCATCTCGTACAGACGCTTGGCATCTCTGGCGTTAGCGGTGACGTGCAGCATCTCGGACTCGTAGTTGACGCGGTTGTACTCGGAGAGGAAGCTAGAAAACATCTGTGACGTGTTATCCCAAGCGGCATGGGGCACCGCCAGTCTGTTCTTGTAGAGATGGGTGATGCGGCGGACGCCGGCCTCGGTAGCTGTGCGGGCCAGCAACTCCATCTCGAGGGAAACCCAGCGATTCCAGAGCTGGTGGCTGTCGGAGAGACGGTACTGGACGGCCTCGTAGCCCTCTTGCCAGAGGTTGAGGGCATGGTCTAGAGTGAAGGTCTCGCGGCCGAGGCGCTGCTCGTCAAGGGGCCAGCCAGCATCGCTACCGGGCTGGCAGTCGGAATAGAGCGACCAGAAGTATTCGCAGTAGGCCATCCATACTTTGAGGCTGCCGGGCTCGGCTTGGACGGCGCGACGGAAAGTCTCGATGACCTTGACGCGGCTTTCCAGGTCGGTGGCGCCACGCAGCTGGTGGTCGACAAAGTCGACCCAATTATCCTCCCCCACCGGACTCGCCATTGTTCTAAGCCTTGAATCGGGGATCTCGTGTCATCGGTCGACGGGGTGTGCGTGTGCGATTGGTAGCGGTAGTCAGCGGGATGCGGACAGCAAGCAGATGGCGGGGTGTTGCCGTGATCGCGAGGCTACCGGTGCGATATGCGCTGTGTAGTCGGTCGCAGAAGAAACGAAGCGTAAAATTTCTCGCGAGGGTCAGGTGCGCGGGCGTGCGTGCGGGCGTGGTAGATGAGGAACGACGGACTGGGGGGGCCGACGTGTCAATGCCGATCAGCGGATCTGTTTCCCAGGCAGTAGTAGTGTATCCTGACCCAGAGAGCCTGGATGAGAGAGGGAGGAGAAAGAGTTTTCGGGGAGAAGGCAAGCACGGAGGAGAGAAGGCTGGCGGGATGATGATGATGATGATGATGTAGACCGAACAGTGGTGTGTGTGGTGAGATGTGAAAGTGTGGTGGCCCGTGAACTGGTGGTTGGTAGTGGTGGTGGTTGGCGGATGACTGAGGATCTGATCAGAGATTCGGAAAACGAAACCGAAGACGGACGGGAGTGCAGGCCGTGGAAGATCCAGTGCGGTCTGTGTTCAGGGCACTGAGCGAAGCTCGGGAGGGATTCTGGGCCCCGCCGAAGACTGACGGGGAATTTTTGGGTCGGGTCGGGCTACGGTTTTAGTGGGCACAGTGAGGGAGTGAGCAGGAGGAGGTGGTGGTGGTTACAGGTTCATAGTGGGCCGGACGGCACGGGCGGTACCTGGCGTCGCCTTATCGCTGCTGCGGTGCAGGTGGTCCCGCCGCGCTGTCCACCCTACTGGGAGAACGTGGGAAGTAGCTTTGTGAGGTGGACGGAAGGTCGAGGCAGTCCGTCCAGTGTGTACCGGGCATACCTAGACGCGAAACGTAACACCTGGGTGGTGATCAAGCAAGTCGGCATTCACTTCACTCAAATTGTCCCCTTCTCGCCTCAACCAGGTCGGTTCCTCGTTCATTTCTTCTTCAGTTTCAGTTGTCTTTTTGTTTCTCTCCGTCGCACGATTTCTTGACCTTTGCGCCCAGGCCACACCTTCCATTCTCGGTCCGATCGGATGCCCCCCTGCCCCTTCTTTGGCAACCTCCCCTCGCCAGCATAAAAGTGTACTCCCCTGACTGACAGCCGACCGTAGCGCGGCGGATAAGATGGAGACCTACACTACTGAAGGAGGAGAAGTCCCCCGGTGGAGCCCCAAGAAACCTCGCTGCACCATGCTCGCTTGCGCAAAGCTCCCGTCACAGTGAGACTTTGGCGGCACAGTTTACTGGGCGACGACTGGACACTGGATGGTATCTCTACTGAAGGCTAGAACGTTGTTGATCGTCTTCGACCACCGTTTCAGGACATCCAGATCGTCTCCAACAACCAATCGACGTATGCGTGTCGGGCGCCAAGGTTCTTTTTTTCCTCATGTTTTGGCAGCTGCCTGGAAGAGGACCTGAAAGTGTCGGGTCTGTTAGTGGACCCTTTATTGACAGTCCTGTGACCTTTTTCCGGTTCGACGATCTCTGTTACTGTGTGTGTAGCACCTCCGTCGCTTCTACTACACTACTTACCTTCATTGTATTGAGGTTGAAGGCACCCCGGCATTTCTCTCTTTTCGTTTCCCATTTGCGCATTGCTGTTGAACTCACGGACAAGAGAGCGCTCGCCTGTCTTTCTATCCTTTCTTGGTCCCTTCGTGTTTGGCGCCAGAAACGTAACGACATGCTCTAAAAAGACTTGGCACAAACTCACAGCGGCCCGGCAAGTGGGCAAACTTCATGATGCCAAGAGGGAGACAAACCAAGACTGCGTTGCGCCGGACAGCACATGGCCAGGATGGCGGATAAGCTCTGTGGGATCTCTCTGGGATGTCATATCTCATCTTTCCATTTTGACCATTCCCATGCCATTATGCAACCTTCCTCCTGCGGCCGTGTCGCCGGCGTCGGCTCCGTTGAGAGAATTAGCGTTCGACTCGTATGGGAATGGCATGGGAATGGGGGGACAAGTGGAAACGCACGATCCATCACCGACCGACTAAGCAACACAAGCCTTTTAGCTTGTGATGGCCTCATCCAAGAGCCTAGCACATTGGCGGACAAAAGAGGGTGCCCCAAAGCGCTTTGGTGCTGACTGCTGACTCCAGCTGACCTGCCCTTTCGACTTCTCTTGATGCTTAAAGCCTTTGTCCGACAGGGCCGGCCAGATCGACAGAGGTCTAGAACTGATCAGAGCAATTGATGGACTGCCAAATTTCCTGATTGCTTTGCGAGTCCGATCGTGAGTGACACTGCATAAATTCCTGGCGGTGCGCCTCGTGTGCCTCTTTCTCACGGCTGTGTTTTTTTGTGTTGCGATCGCCGATACTTTGTGGGAATTTCGAGAGAGATTTTTTAACCAAAATTCACAAGGTCTCATGAGACAATTCACACTTCACAGTTGCAGAGTCGAACAAAATCAGATCACCCCGAGATCCGCTGCCGACAATCCAAGATTTCGACCCTGGTGTTTTACGGGAAAAGGGGTCAGGGTCGGGTCGGGTGTGCACGACGGCAACCTCACCAGCGAAAAGTCGTAATGACGACACTGTTAGTCCCCGCTCTGAAATCAACCCACTTCGGGTCATCCGCGGCTTCAGGTGAGGAAGTGCTGATTTCAGTATGATTCAGTCGTTTATGCACGGGCATTTATCCATCATTACGTACAGTACCTCTCTCCCCTCTCACATCTCTACACTATCGAAAAGTTTCAGCGGTTCAGGGTCCTTCCGCGCAAACTATTGGCAAATCTCCCGTGCGCCTGCAGTGCAAAAGACCCTTCGTTCCGTTGTCAAAAGCCAACGAAGGGAGTTGCCAGTTCGTACCATGCAGTAGACTTCAGGAAGCAAATCGGCCGAGCACCTTGGCGCCCACAAAACCCCCTTTTGCCGATCTCGCTGATCAACCATGAGCCAAGCCAATGGACTGCCTGCTCGCTGACTGGTCCCTGGCTTTCCGTTCTCAACTCCCAGCTTTATCCATCTTGGCACCGTTGGCTCCCGCCGAAACCCCTTTCCTGCCGTTTTTGTGTCGTCCCCCATTTCCGTTGCTGGCGCCCACTCTGCAGTCTCCGTCGTCTTGCGAAACGTTTTCTCCTCGCATTGAGTGTATGAATTAGTGTCATGTGTGTATGGCTTTTCCGTCGATCAGAATCCCCCCATCATGATTACGGTTCGCCATGGTTAAGTCATTCCTGGGTTAGGCGGGATGTGATTCCTTCGAAACGACAGATGAAGGAGAGTAAAGAAAGAAAAAAAAAAACAGAGGAATGATCTGGCCCATACGCCAAAGCCCACAGCGATTGCAGTGCGGAACAATTGCGGGTGCAATCCGTTTTGTACCTATTGTGGACCTACAAGCCTGTGACGTCATGGTCAAGCCGACCGAGTGCCGTCACATCCGAGCACACCTGCCGCTCCATGCTTCGGCCATCGGGAAAGTGATCGGGATTGGTGACCTGGGCCTGCAAAGTGGGCCAAGAAAGGAAAAAGAAAAACTGAAGTCCTGCCAGGTTGGCGTCATTGCCGCCGGGATTAGGTCCGCGACACCAGAGTTAGTAAGTGGAACCTAAGACACCAAATCGTGCCTAGCGGCGCATTCCACCCGTTACCTACCTACCTATCGATCCGTTATCGAAACCAACCCCCGTCCCCGACCGCCCGACCGTCCGACGCCGTCGATTGGATGATTTCAGTCGCCGGCAAATCTGAGCGCCGGACTTGAGACTTCTCATTCCCAGATGATTTGGATGCAACCTCCACGAAGACAATTGCATACTCCCATCTCACACTCTTCGCCAGAAAGCTTCGTGTTCTCTCTCTCTCACCCACACCCGTAAATACACACAGAGAGAGAGACAGAAAACTCAATTGAGTCAATTGAGCAATGAGCCTGTGGGACGTCACAAAGCCGCTGCGGGACAGGGACCGTTGAGGACCCTTGGTTTTATGACATGCATGGAATGTTTTGTTCTAGAACGTGCACAGTACATACAACAACGAACCAACCCGACTTCCAATATTTGTTAATTTTTTTTTTTTTTTTTTTTTTTTTGCCTCTTCCCAATTTCGCAAATCTCACAGCCAGACTACAGTCACCACCTCGCTGCTTTGAAGAACAGCTTTTCGAAAGAGATCAAATTTGAAACGTGGTATTTTGAGATTGCTCACATGCTTTTCGTCCAGATCGTTACTCAGCGTTGCACTCGCGTCTGACTCTACATACTGCTCCCGCCATTAACGCTATCGATTCTAGTGTACAGCGATACAAGTGCCAACACTCAAGTTTGTAGAGTAAACATGTCAACTTGCGCTAC
Organism: Neurospora discreta FGSC 8579; assembly: GCA_009805215.1. NCBI lineage: Eukaryota > Fungi > Ascomycota > Sordariomycetes > Sordariales > Sordariaceae > Neurospora > Neurospora discreta. The sequence continues at coordinate 88,407 of RANX01000058.1, read as the reverse complement.
TTCATTCTCGGTCTTTCCACTACAGCAATGACTGCGGGTTGGTAACGGCAACTTCCAGGTCTCAAAATAGAAGTCCATGTTTGCATGCCTAGAGGTATCAGCATCCAAGTCTATGTATGGTTCCCACACTTCACATGTACGTCGACTTTACGCGAAGTAAACGCAACTGGCATCCAACCAAACAAACGAATTTCGTCGAACTGGTGATGCGCTTGATACGTAGGGTTACATGTTTTGCATGCCCACCAGATGAAGAAGAAGCAAAAGCAACTGAAAAGCCAAGGTCGAGTAGAAAATTGGAAAGTGGAAAACATCCCATGCTTGCAGCCTCTGCCATGATGAGTCGCTCTTTCCTCCTCCAAACCAACATCACAATGACGACACTATATCACCAGAGTGCCTCCTTCCCTCGCAATCCCGCACACACACTTCACCTACCAAAGTCTCTTTCCCATTAGACCTCATCTTACTCCACACACGCCTCTTTTATCAGTCTCCCTCCCACTGCCTGTTCCCAACGGACAGAGTAGAAAGAATACGAGCATCTCGTCACCATGGCGCAGCGGCAGGAGCTGCAGGCCCCAAACAAAAGGCAAGTTTCCATACCTTGGGTGCTTCCCCTCTCTTTTAATTCACGGGAGGATTGGGGTTCGAATCTCCCACAAGGCCAACCAACGTTTCAAAATGATGAGCTTAATTAGACTCCGATTACAGGTCAAAGTCAAGACCACAGGGAAAAACATGACGAAGAACATATCTCGTTAATCTGAAGGACTCATACGTTGCGTTTACACCGAGTGGTATTTGCAATTGACACTTTGCCAAGTTCCGGTGTGCTGACCTTGTGGACATTTCGCAGCTCCTAACAACCTCTCTGATATCCGTGATGGGATCTGACCGATCCTGATTTGTGAGCCTTAGATGGCCATATCACAACCCTTTTTATGGCCTAGCGGCCCTTTTCTATCTTGGTCTTCGTTCCATACCATGCACTGCCGGCCCTCAACCCCCCCTCTCCTCTCCTCCCAACAGCATTCTCCCCTTCCGCAACCTCCTGTTGAACCCTCTTCTCAGTCATAAGCCCCAACCTAACCACTCACCAACTTTTATAAGCAGCATCACCATCGTACCCCGCTCCTCGGCACTACTTGCCTCGAATGTGAGTCAGGTCTCCTCCGGACTCACATTTGCACCCACCATTACCTCTCGCCACCTCGTTCGGCCTCGTTCGGCCTTCATCTCTCCTTCCCCTCTGCGATACCGGTCTGCAGTGTTATCCAAGAGTGAGTAGAGTTCAGAGGATTGTGCAGGCTATGATGAAGAGGTATTTGGTTTCGAGTTGAACAGATCACGAGAGTGTCAGTTTCAGTGTATCCAGGACCGCGTATCATCACGGAACGAAGGACTTTACAGTCCCGACATGAAACCCACGTCTGATTGCTCAGGAGTAGATTAACGGTCGAGTCAATGAAGACGAAGAACCTGGGGCAGTCTGGCACTTGGGTGTTCCCGCCACCGCCGCCGTTGCCGCCAATGCATACGTTGACATTGTCAATGTTGTTGTCCTCTCGTTAGCATGACGTTCGCGTTCTCTTCATGCCTTCTCCATGCCGGCTTCGGCTACACGCTGGGCTGTGGTGTATTTGGCCACATTTTTTTTTAGTTAGTTCGTTGCTGTTGCTGGTCGAGGCTTGATCGCTTCAAAAGGAAGCAGCCAAGCATGGTGATGAATTTGAGGTGGTGACTGGAGGCTGAAGTTGGTGATAGGTGAGTACTCGTAACTGACAAACTGGGTTATTGGTATATGAGGGTATGTTGATATCTAGTACCGGTCCACTTAGCTTAAAATTTGATCGTATGACAGTTGAGTGCCAAGTACTGACTAATGGACTCAATCGACAAAGAACTTTGGAGGAGTCGATTGTTGATGCGGTGAAAGAGTATAAGGAGTAAGCTCTCGCAACATATACTAGTACTGGGCTGTTACACCAAGATCAAAGATACGTGCCGCAATGTGGTGGCTTTGGGCTGCTTGTTCAGCCCATTGTGTTAGTTCTTCGTGCTATTTGTTCTGTTGCCCACTTACTCTCTCACTTCCTACGCACGTTCTCAGGCAAGGTCCATAGGAAATCACGTCACTCTGTCAGTGACAATAGCAGGAAGAATTGCTGGATACCAATAGATGATATAGGATGACACTGACAGCTTTCCCTTACTTCCTAAATACCTATCAGACGAGTCAACACTTAATTAGCAAGCGAGCTCTGCGAAAAGAAGGACGAAAACAAGGTTTCAAGGACCATGAATTCATAACTCTAGCGTGCTCTATTCGCAGTCGACGGTTGTCGACATCCTTCTCCTTCCAAGAACAGCGTACTGAAAGTAGAAGAACTAGATTACCCTAGCCAAGATTAGCCTCATGTTTCACAGTATCGAGGTCCGCCGTACCCCATGTGCCAACCCACAATAGAAGTAGCAAGTTTGAGATCGAGCGAAGGGACTGAAGGAAATAATATCGACCGCATCAACCTGAAGAAGCGCAAAAGGCAGAGGCGGTGTGATCAAGTTGCATAGTGGATAGAAGTCCGGTCAGATACATAAGCCCTTGGAAAGGAAAGCTCCACCAGTACAGGAAAACAGCTGCATGGCGCAGCGGAAGCGCGCCGGGCTCATAACCCGGAGGTCACTCGATCGAAACGAGTTGCAGCTAAATGTTTTGCAATTTTTTTCCTTTTGCTCTTTGGTTCATTTGGCACTGTTTTTGCTTTTTCCTTGCGGAAGCTGAAGCAAAATGTTTTCTATTTTTTTCCTGCTCGGGGGCAGTTCGACGACAGATACCCTCCAGTTAGGACCTCAGCTACATACTTTCCCGACTTCATTGATGATCCACTGTTGATTTTCCTTTCAACGTCAAGACCCTTCCTTCCCTTTCACTTGAGCGTCACTGCAGTGGATATCCCATTGAGCTCCCACATAATGCTTTCCCAAAGCTGAGCTCTTCCCCCTATCCACTTTCCCCCCACCTTTAAAAGGGAAAAAAACCACCACACTCCTGTACTCTCCAGTCCGCTACTTTTCTCAGCTGCATCCGGGTACCTTACCTAGTGGTAGAGATGAGGTAGTCACACCGACTTCAGTTACCCCAGCTACTTAACACCTTCGTTTCTGCCTCGACCTCCAGGTCCTCCGGCTCTCACAACGAATGCACGCCCCCGGTTCCGTGTGAAGGACGGTCTCCCAGCCCTTGCTGCAGCCGCCCATGGCAATCTTCTTTGCTCCAAGGAGCACCTCCGAGCAGGACGTGACCTGCTCGGCCGTTGTGCTGCGGCAGAGGGGGGGCAGATGCACTTACTTTCGTGGCACATTTTCGATCCTGTTTTTGATTCTTCCTCTCTAGGTCGCTTTGACTAAGACTACAGTATTGTGGTGTTGGTGGAAACGAGATGTCGGGTTGAGTTCCTTGGTGAAGGGGAAATGACTCTGTTTGGTTTTTTCTTTCTAAGAGATAGTGGGCGGCAAGAGGTGTATTTATTAAAGTGTGCTGGGCGGCAATGTGAGTTGGACAGAGGTACCTACGGGTTGGGTATATAAGCGGTTGTTTCGTACGTTTGTGTGGTTCTTTGATAGCGGCTTTTATTTTTTGGCTTGGAGGGGCTTGAGTCTGCGTTTGCTTGCTGATGCTAATGGCCTAATGTTTGGACGTTTGGAGGAAGTCTGGGAGGGACAGTTGTGGTCTCTTTAAGTTCTCTATGGATTTCATTGTTTACACATCCACTTCGTTTGCTCTGTACGTAAACCCATGAAGCTAAACGTGTTTCCTGCCGCTACATGTATTTCGCCCTTGACCTTACGCGACAGTCAACATACAAATCCAGAGAAGAGTATCGAGACTTCCAGGTTGTACCGTGAACGGATCGCGTTCAGTTTCCGGGACAATGACTTGTTTGCTCGAGATGCAAACAAATCGACCTCGTTCCTGTTATAACACCTCTACCTTCCCTATCGTACCAATGGAATATATCACAAACACCTTCTTGTCTCCCTAGGTAATCCTTAGAGTTCTCGCCAAACCAAGACATAGAAGCCAGATGGTTGCGACAGAGCGTGAGGATCCTGTCAGAAGTATGTCAATAAAGGAGATACAGACCAAACTAAAAGCCTGGATCTTCGGTCAGCTTGTTCTTCGGTTGAGGAGGCAATTATTGTCCAAAAGCAACCGTACTGGCTACGATTCGGCAATCTCGACCCTGCTCGAATTCGGACCGCCTCACAAAATGTCGGACTGACTTGCACAGAAGTGGACCCACTTTCTACTTCAACCGAAGTGTTTCTTAGTTTTGACTCCACACTTAGATCGGGGCCGGGGACAAACGGGGGTGTTTTAGGAGCTTGTTAGGTGATGCCAGCAACGAAATCACGAAAGAAGGATGTGAGTGTCAGTAGTTGAGTCTCCGAATTGAGTAGCAGCCTTCCATTGTTGATAGATAAAGAGTGATACAATCCGCGAGGAAAGCAAGACAACCTGGACTATAAATCGACTGTTGAAGAACAAGCGCTGCTACTACTGTCTCAAAACAAAAAGGGTGAAGATAAAAGTTGGTCAAAGGGTATGGTCTGCTTTGTTCCATCTTCGCGAGTTCATCACCAATAAACGCTCGTTTATCAGGCCAAATCCTCAACCCTAAGATCTCACCTTGCAGTTCCCCATGCCTTCCCTCACACTTAGCCCAGTTTGGGCAGCCACGCTATGGTCAGGCGTCAGAGTAGGTAGCGGCGACGGCCGCGCCGCAGCCAAGGTATCTTCATTCCAGTCATGAACAGATACATCAGTATGATATACATGCTTGGCAGGTTCTTCATCCACTCAGAAAATGAGAAATAAAAGAATAAGATGGGGAACGACGAAGAAGAATAAGACAACCCATTTGGGACACCCAAGAAACAAATTCGGTTTTGACCCGCACGTCGGGTGAGGTCAAGGCCATGTATCGACCACAGGAAAGAGTCTAAGGGTTTGGGGAGAAATTCCCTTTTTTTTTTTTTTTTTTTTTTTCTTTTTGGAAACATCACCCGGGACCCCTGACCAATTCAAAGGCACCGCGCGCGCCGAGTCCTTCAATAGCAGCGCTATAGCTATCATTACTTGTATCAGTGGTTGCGACTTCGTCGGTCTTTTTGCAGAAATCTCGGTAGAAGAGTTGTCGGCTCGAAACTCGGTGATAGTGCTGTCAGTATTAACTGGTACTTATTCTTGCGGATGGTGTTCTCAAGGTTGAAATTCCCAGTGGCAGAGGTTTGTTCAGCGACCACACTCGCGTATCAAGTAACTAGCGCGTTCTCTCAGGATGTCTTCCCAATACTTGAAGCCCCGTGATCATGAATTTGTGGTTGACGGAATCGCCATTGCCGAAGTCGCAAGTATCCAACAGAGACCGGACCTCTTCTTCGTCAGCCATCGCGCCCGTCGTTCTGTCGCCAAGAAGGGCGACAAGAAGGATGGAAGGAAAGAAGGAAGGAAACACGAAGGATTTTCTTTCCGGGCAGATGTTTCGTCATAGCAGCATGTGCTTAGGTAGCTCTTCCAGAGAAAGGGAGGTACCACAATAAAGAAAGGAGGAAGGGACGAACTTTGGCCACTCGCAGTAATCGTCGGCTGGAGTTCGATTGATTGCTTCCCGCTTGAGAAGTTCAGGTTTGTACTTGTAGTTTTTAGCCCGATTGTCTGATGCCATGAATGCATGGAATTTCGGGGGACGTCCAACTCCCTCAGGTTCGACCACCTTCTTTGAATGCCCTGGGAGTGAAATCAGCTCGAAGCTGACCCTTCGACAAAACGCGGGTCTAAACATGTTTTCATCAATCGGCCATCCCTTTTTCCACACCCAAGATGTAAAGACTGGGTTCAAAGGTGAATTTCGCCTGCGGACACAGTCTTGGACTAAAACAGTCAGATGATCGAGTGATGAGACTGGCAGGACGATTGAACAGAAATGCAGATAAGGTGAGTAGAGGGACGTCTACAATAGATTCTATGAGAATGCGCACAAGACAGTACATAACCTGTACATGTCGGATTTAACCTTGTCCATCTAGCCCTTCGTACTTGGTCCTTGTGAGGTAGCTCAAGATGTGTCCGGAAGTTGATACCAACCAAGACTCAAGCAAGCTGAGGCAGGGACGGGGAGTCTCATGCCCAATTGCCCATTTCGGGACTGAAAATGCCACACTAGTAGACACGACAGGCATCAAATTCGGATACGATAATGAGACGAGTGGGAAACCTCTCCCTGTTAATACCTCTTATTTACTGCCGCTGCTCTGGTAGTTGAAGGATTTGGCAAGGATGTCAACAAGGGAGCCGTGTTGGACATTAAGGATATCAGAACGATCAAGCAGGAAGATTCTACGGGGTGGTGAAGACCTCACTCATAATAAGGTATTGACATTCGTAAAATAAGAAGTGAAATAGGAGACAATTGTAGAAGTGTCGCGGCCCGGGTCCAGTGTTGTTGTTGTTGTTAAAACAAAATCCGGGTATAACCCTGCGACAACCCCACTATAAGCTCTGAGCCGCTAACCGCGCTGGCAAGGCTCCAGCCCCACATTCTCCCGCCGAACGACGGGGACCATTTTCATTCGGATGTGATATGTATGGAGATTGAAACAGAACAGCCAACGGTTGCCCGTGACCCTTCTCCACATGGTGTCTGACCAACAATTGACCAAGCAAGTGCAAAACATGCAGAGCGGATCTAATTCATGCATTTGTTTGTTATCCGGATTATCAACGGGTTTATAATGGCGGGTCTGGACCCTGGAGGGTGGTACCTGCGACCATTTTGCATATGTATCACTTTTGCTATCTACTTCACTGGTGGTTGAAGATAGGAGTACGGTGATTCGTGATCGATAGAGGTATATATGAATGTGGGGAGAATGCAGTACAATGAGCTGATCAACCTCGGTACTGTATGCGCCCGACAAGACTCGGAGCGTACAATATACCCGACATATTGTGCATGTGGAAGATGATCGGGAAAACAGGCGCAAAGATACGAAAACGAAGAAGTAATGATGTTTGCCAAAGCAAAGCATCGCAATGAACACTTGATCCTCTCAATTTTGTTTCTTTTCGTTTTTTTTTTTCGAAAAAAAAAAAAGAAAAAAAAAAAACAAAAAAAACACCGCGTCTCGAAGAGTCTGTTCGGTGTAGTCTCCAATTTCCACACTACGTATTAGATGTAGTGTATATCCCACCCCCATTCCGAATTCCTGATCGACGCCAGCAGGATGTAGATCCATCCGCTCGTGCCCCCTAGGATCCTTACCAAGACAAGACAAATGCGCCCAACGGTCACTATCGACCACACCGTCTTCGTAATGCTTACTCGATCGCGGAACAAGCGCTGAGAGAATCTCAATGTTTACAATGGAAAGAACAAGCCACCAATAGCAAGGTACTAAGAATCATGACCAACGCAGGAGCTGAGATATGGCCAAATTGCCGAGGCGTTCAACACCTCATGTTGATTGCTAGTGTGGAGTATCGGCCTAGGGCAGCTGCGCTTGCGATGCAATGTGATTTTGGCCGGGGGGGACCTAGGGGCATGGCACAGGTTCGCAACTGATCCATTGAAATCTGCCCCAAGTTTGTGACGGGCATAACGAGGAACTAGTACATAGGTATGTTACGGTTCGCTGGGTTTGCTCAGAACTCCAACTATCCTTGATTGTAATCAATAATATTGAAATATGTACGAAAGCAAGATGCAGAAGGAAAGTGAGCGGCCGTTGGCCGACCCAGTCAGGGATCCTTTGTTTTATGCAGAAACCTTGATCGGTGCAGGGTCAACCCTGGTTTGCGGAGTGGACGTCCCACTTCCCGCCAGCCGTCTGCCAATGGCAGTCATCCGGCCTGCAAGCGATCATGGCACTGGGCTTGGCATGCCTCGATTAGGCCATGCCTGGCGCCAGTACTCTACTCTATAGCTCATCGTACATATCCGGTAACAATATAGATAACTAGATGGGATCCCCTCTCGTCTTCGCGGCCCCAAGCTGTCCTCTTCTTTGAGTCCCGGCTTTTGGAACATTTCAAACACACCTTTCAAGACAGGCACGGAAGTCAGACGTAGGAGGCTATTCACCAGCCATGACGCGAACAGAGAAACACAACAACATCCTCCAGACCGACCTACTCATCGTTGGTGCTGGCCCAGCGGGAGCTTCGTTGGCTTGCTTCCTCGCTGCTCATGGTAGGCCCATCCATCGCATGACACGTCCTAATCTCTTAGAAGTCTCGACCCTAATGATTGACGCCGTCCCCTCCTAGGACGAACCGGCATCTTGATCGCGGCCGCGCCCGGCACTGCGGATACACCACGGGCTCATATCACCAACATGGCTGCTCTCGGTACGTAGAGGAATGTGATGCTACCCAGTACCATTAGCCAGAAAACTGTTAACAACGTTGGTTCTTTGCGGGCAGAATGCCTACGAGACATCGAACTGGAACAAGAATGCAGAAACGCCGGGACAGATAGCAAGCACATGGAGCACACGCGGTGGTGTCGTAGCATGGCGGGCGAAGAGTTTGCGAGGGTTTACTCGTGGGGTTACGATCCGAAGCATAAGGTAGGTGTAGATTACTTGGCTGTTCTTCCTTACCAGCTCTTTTGAAATCGCCAGACGGGCTAACCAACTCATCGCGCACACACACAGGGCGCCTACGAGACCGCTAGCCCGTGCAACCACATCGACCTTCCGCAAACCCTCCTCGAGCCCATCCTCGTCAAGCGCGCCACCCACGCCGGCTGGACCGTCCGCTTCAACACGCGTTACATGCGCCTCTCACGCCCGTCTCCGGACGTCATCCTCTCCGAGGTCCTCGACGAGCTCACGGGCCAGACCTACTTCATCCAGTCGCGCTACCTCTTCGGGTGCGACGGCGCCCGCAGTCAGGTCGTCCGCGAGTTGCAGCTGCCCCTTATCAAGAAGCCTGGCCAGGGGTTGGCGATGAACATCTTTGTGCGTGCCGATCTGTCACATCTGATGGAGAACCGGTCGGGCAATCTCCATTGGGTGATCAACCCCGAGGAAGAGGGGTACCCGGCCTGGGGCAAGGAGTGCGTTGTCAGGATGGTCAGAGCGTGGGACGAGTGGATGTTCATCTTCTTGCCCTGGCCGGGTGCCGATTTGAAGGCGGATGATATGACCGCTACCAACGAGGAGTACGTGGCGCGTGTGAAGAAGGTGATTGGGGATGAGAACGTCGAGGTGACGCTGCTGCATGCGAGCAAGTGGTGGATCAACGAGGTGGTTGCGGAGCGGTATTCCGATGGCGGGAATGTGTTTTGCCTTGGCGATGCGACGCACCGGCATCCGCCCTTCAACGGATTGGGAAGCAATACCTGCATCCAGGACGCCTTCAACTTGGCGTGGAAGGTGGACTATGTCATGTCGGGCAAGGCGGGCAAGGAGCTTTTGGACAGTTTCAACCAGGAGAGGCAGCCCGTGGGCATGGATATCGTTACCCGGGCCAATCAAGGGTTGCGCGACCACTACGGATGGCAGAAGACGCTGGGCTTGCTGGAGGACGACATGGAGAAGACGAGGGAAATCTTGGCCGAGTTTGAGGACCCTGGCGAGAAGGGCCGCCTGAGAAGGAAGGCGTTCCGCGAGGGCATCGAGAACACCACGACCGAGTTCCACGGCTTGGGCATCGAGATGAACCAGAAATACGTGTCGAACGCGGTTTATCTGGCGGACCAGGGAGAGGCGCCGCCTGCACCCAAGGATACAATCAGGACGCTCCAGGTTACCACATATCCCGGACGCAGAGTGCCGCATGCCTGGTTGAACACACGGGTACCTGGGAAGAAGATCTCGACAATTGACTTGGCGGGACACCGGCGGTTCTGTCTGCTTACCGGACCGGGCGGACAGGCGTGGAAAGACGCGGTGAAGGCGGTCGGGGAGAAGCTGGGTGTTGAGGTTGTCGCATATTCGATTGGCTGGAAGCAGGACTATGAAGATGTGTACTTCGACTGGGCGGAGAAGAGAGAGGTCGAGGATGATGGCTGTGTGCTGGTGAGGCCGGATCGGTTTGTGGCATGGCGGAGTAGGTCGGCGATTGAGAAGCCGGAGGTGAAGTTGGAAGAGGTTCTGAGGAGCGTTTTGTCGCTATAGGCCTTGTGGTGTATAGTGAAGCTATCATCGTCGTTGCCGCATTGCCGCATCTCGGGTTTCTGTGGTACGTAGTTGTCGTGCAGATCATGTCTTGTCTCGCAATAGCTCCGTGCCGGCACTCGATGTTTCATTACACGTGTGGTGTCGTTGATGACAGAGGCCAAATGAAACACAGTGCCGATAGCCGTTGCGGATGTCACCCTCCCTCCAGCCGCATTCCGCCAATCCTTGCGACAGAAGACCATCATGGTGGTTGCGTCGTCGCATCCATGTCGCATCGGTCCAGCCATTACCGCATCTCGATATTCGCTGGGCAGTCGTCAGGATGAATCACACAAGTCGGGCATCGACCGTTTCGTTGACGCAAGAGCCTGATCCCATGATGGTGGGAAGCCAATGAATCTTATCGTGATTTCTTGTGAAGGGGGGAGGTTCATTGTGCCAAGACTGGCCCGTTTTTGAGGAGAGGCGTCGATTGGTGAAGTTCTGGGTGACTGACATGTTGTGATACCCCTGCAAAGTGTGCAAGGTGACGTAGACGCTGGTTGGACAGCATCGGGGGGTGAGCTTCTCGCACTAACAGAACATGGTGAGCACTTTGCGAGACACTGATAGCGATCACATGGTGGTCAACATCTCGGCGATCCAATCAACCCCTGTCGCGAGGTAATGTTTTGTCTTGGTACCGACGTCAGAAACAAGCATGCGTTGGGGAGGTCTCGGGAAGGGGATTCACAGGGATTGGATGAAGGGTCTTTCATTTCTTCTTCTTCTTTTTATTGTTTTTTTTTTTTTTTTTTGCTGGGACGAGGGCATTGACGGCGGGCGATATGGCCCGGATGGCTCAACGAGCGAATGCCCATCTCGCTGAATGGTTGCACAGCAGACGATGGACTTGACTACCAAGACTGGTATCGGGAAAGAGACGAGACTTGGTAAGCATGGCAAACCATGACACCTCAGTGTACAAGGCAGGAATGATGAATGAAATCTTGGATCATTCGTCACATTTCCATGAGTGAGGAAAGACCCCGCGTAGGTTGACTGGTTAGGATCATCCTGTCGATGACGCTGACAGGACAGGACAGGAAAAAGTAAGACAGACGGGTAGTTAGGGCCAGAGAAAGCCAGGCCGGAGATGACGGCAGGTAGGTAAGTAGGTCGGTACCTCTAGATACCTAGACAGTGACGAAGTGACGGAATAGGGATGAGTGGGTGTGACTGCTCATTCCTGTTTCGTCTGCCCGGCCACTTCCACACATTCCATCAATCCAGATTTAAGACCAGCATTCCCGTCTTCCCTCCCACTCCCACTCTTAAACTTTCCTCCCGACAGTGTCTAGTATTTGCAACAACAAGTACACAGGACAACCAGCCATCACCGTCATCACATCGCCCACCACACCAGTAGCATCAACAAAGACAGATATCTACACTCGATCACGTTTACAATAATCGTATTCTCAAAACACTAAATCATTCATCATGGCTTTCGGACGCGGTACCCGCACCCCTCACGAGACGACGACGACCACCACCACCACTAACCCCACTGACCGTCGGAGCATCTTCTCCCCGATCCTTTCGGTCAACAACATCCTGGTTTGGATCTCCTCCGTCATTGTCCTGGGTCTCTCGGCCTACGAGATCCACCATTTTAAGAAGTACTATGGCGGGTACCCGGGTGCCCGTATAGTTTACATTCTGGTCATCGCCGTCCTCACTGTCGCCTTCTTCTTGCTCTCGTTCCTGCTCCACCCCCGCCCCAGCCACACCTTGCTGTTCAACCTCATCTTCAGCTACCTGTGGCTGGTCGCGGTTACGTTTGCTGCCAGACTCTACTCTAGCAGCCATATTGCGAGCAAGTGGCATGCGTTGGAGGCTTTTACGTTTATCAGTTTGTAAGTTTACCACATTACGAGAAGAAAACTGGATGCTAACCATGTCCTACCGTTATAGCTTCTTCTCGTTTTTCAACATCCTCTACAACTGGTGGCAGTGGCACCGCGCTGCCCCCCGCACTGCTGCCGTTGTCTAAGCTCGCTTTGTTGTGAAATGACAAAACCGTGCTGTGCACATGGACAGTGGACAAACGACGCAAGCAAACAAACTGGAGGTCATCATGCATCTACCCGTTTGACGTGGTGACACACTTGTGTTTACGGCGACTCAAATGACAGGTAGTGGAAGTGAGAGATAGACTGGAAGAGCGGGGAAGAACTGGATAACTAGGGCCTGGATGGCCTTTCTTACGACTTGATGATATCGGGACTGGAAGTGACGGCGAGGAATGCACTCCCTTAATACCCAAAACCCTAATACCCCAATACTGACAAGGTGAAGGAGGATGCAAGCAGGATGGAGTAATGGCTGTGAATACGAATACCCTTCAATCGAACTCTCATCTATTGACCCTATTCAAATACTCGCTTCATTCTGATATAGTTGTCCGCGGAAGTGACTATGCATGGATGTCCGGTGTTATCTTGAAGATGGATATTCTCATATCCTTGCCCCATGCTTTTAACTGTCGGCACTTGCCGATTACCGTACCCTCCACCACCATTCGATAACTGCTGCTTTGGGAACTCTCAGGTTACACAAGTACACTCAAGCGCGTTATTGCCTATAAGGCCGGTACAGGTAAGTACTCGGTGAATCCTATTACTATTATGATTACTTTCTATCCTGAAATTCCCCAACTATATACATCCAACCTCTCTAGCGAGATCAAGCAACACTATGCAAATGACTGACGGCCCCCATGTCATCAGTCGAATACAGCGCCAAGAAGTGCGTCCCATTCAAACTGAACAAACCAGGCCAATGACTCCCCACCCCCGCCACCGTCTCCGCCTGCCCCGTCGACGTCCACGTCCTGCCCTGGTCTTTACTGACCACGATCTTGGTATAGGCCCCATCAATCTTGGGCAAGTCCGTCCCCTCATTCGTCAGGAAACTCGTCACCAATGTGTCTCCGACCAGATACACCTGCGGCGCACCCGCCCATTTCCCATCTTTAGCTGTATACACGGTCTCGCGCCCGCCCCAGGTATGCCCATCATCGTGGCTTAGGACTCTAGCGATGCTAAACGTGCCGTCTGGAGAAGTCGTCTCAAAAACGCAGATCAACTCTTTTGGGGAAGAGGAAAAGACGGGAGACACGCCCGTCATGCCGTCCCTGGATTCTGCACTAGGCGAACTAGAGACCAAGATGGGCGGGTCCGACCATGTCTTTCCCTCATCAGTCGAAAAGCGCATGAGGTTATCTTGATCGCCTGCTGAGTTTTCAGACGAGTAGTAGGCTTGGATGGTGCGGCCGTCTGCAGCTACGCGCAGAAATGGTTCCCAGAGACCGTTCTTGTTGTTGTCGTTGGCCGAGGCTGCCCGTTCGTCGATATGGGATAAAAAGGACCAGGTGCGGCCGCCGTCAGAGGAGGAGCAGACGTCGAGGCGGTACCAATCATACCGGAAACCCGAGGCAGAAGAGGGGGATAGAGAGTGGTGTCGAAAGGCAAAGAGGATGCGGCCGGAGGGTAAGGCGAGGGGCATGGCGTTGTCGAGATCCGAAGTCCCGTCGGCGGGAAAGCGGGTGACGTCCCCTAGAAAAGACCAGGAGGCGCCCGAGTCGGTGGACACAGAGACGCGCAGGACGCGGTCCGGGCCGGAGGTGCTGGCGTACCCGGCTATGATGCGGGACGTGTCGGGGTGGCCGGCGGAGTCGTAGAGAGGGGAAGCGCGGATGTAGACGCCGTGAGGGTCGATTTGGGTGGGGGCGCCGGCGACGCGGATTATATTACCTTGTGGAGGGGTTGATCGTGGCTGCGTGATATCATCGTCTCGTCGTTGATGGTTTTGATCATGATTGGCTGTCCGTGGTCGGTGACCACGAAAGGCGTCGCGGAGGTGTTGGGCTGCTAAGGGGCCGCCGGCGACCATGTTGGTGAGGAAGCACATGAGGAAGACGAGGCCAAAGATGAAGCGGAGGAAGGTGCGTGGGTTGTGGATAAGGGAGAACATTGCGTGTTCGGGGTAGTACTGGAAGGGGTGGTAGTGGTGACTCGACCTTCTCGACGACAACGATGAAAGGTCGTACGAATGGTACAACGGGTACGTTGGTGGGAAGAGACCGTCACTGTCCGCCGCTGCCGTGGTGGTACGACTACGGTGACGGCAACTGGAACTGTGAGGGGTGCGGGATCGAAGGGTGGGACTATCAAGAAAGTCCGTGTCGTTGTTGTCGTCGTATGGGTTACGATTTACATCACGCTTGGCCTTGTCTCGTGGGGGAGTAACGGGGAGTAATCGTGATCGTCGAGTTACATGGGGTCCCAGTCCTTCCTGATCGTCGATTCCGGCCTCAACTTCTTCTTTTCCGTTGCCCTGGACCCCGAGGGTCTGGAAAGTCACGGGGGGAGAGGAGGACGACGACGACGATCTTGATCGGATGGGCACATCCACCGTGGGGGGAGGGCGGCCACGGAATGTAGAAAAGGGTACTTTATTTTCCATAGTTCCCCGGACACAATCTGTTATTTTTAAGTCTTGAAACTCTAACTCGAGGATCCTAGCACAGTACGATGGGGGAAAAAAACGAGAAAGGACAAAAAAAGCAAAGCACAAGGCCCACTCCCATCTCTGGTTGCGAATGCAATTGCAGCAGTCACGGATCCTGTGGTCCCATTGCGTATCGGCATAAACTATCCAAGCCATCTGTGCCCATACTGGAACTCACATAGCGAAAACAGGAAGATTCTCATCGGCAGTGGTCTGCAATAATACGGGGAGGGCATGAGGGGTGCAGGTGCACCGCATGATCTGTGAACCGTATTCCAGGAAAAGCGCAATTCCCAATTTGTTTTGTTTGCATCTGCGATGGCACGTGTTGTCGGTTTGTGGTTTTGTTCCAGTTGCGTCGGTGCTTGATTCCTTCCAGAAATTCCGGACCTGGATGATCGTCAAGTATGCTTTCTTACTTTGTTCCTCTCAAGTCTGACAGATAAACCTCTCGGGTTACCTGCCAATTATAACATTTCTTCTCGGACAGCGGAGTATTATAACCTCAGTTTCTCCCAGCGCAATATATCGATCAATGTGGACGCTGGCTGGATCGAGCACAACACCGGTGAACAAGCGGCGATCGGGAACGTTATCGACCGGCAATGTGGAGCAAATGTAGGGCGGTATGAAGATCAGTGACGGTGACAGCGACGATTGCCGACGATCAAATCTCCTTGACGATCTTTCCAAAGTGGATGCTCATCGTTATGAGCTAAAACCTTTTTGGGGCTGAAGTTGAAACCGTCATTTCGATCTATTTTCCCCGGAAGGCGACCTCAAAACAAACCTTGTCCCCGTCACTCACCCAGCCCTTGAAACATCTTGCTCGTCGATATTTCGTTCTTATGTGACAAGGCGAGGCTTACGTTGATTGCTGCCGGTACGAAAGCAAGTTCTTGCTGCTTATGCAGGAGCTCCATGATGTTGCGGCTTGGTCCATCTGAGTACATTAAAGTCAGTGCACACGATTCTGCATGCAAGGTTGGGGTTGCTTCTTACGGATATGGGTTTTCTGGCGACTTTTCCCGAGGTGTTACGATGGCGACAGGTGAACGCTGTGTTTTACGATAACACAAGATGTTGTGCGAAACAAAGGCAAAAGGAAATACTAGCGAACAGCTGAAAAACATGCGATGGTATCCAAAAAGCGTGATTCATTCTTCTTTAACGTCGTAGCATACTACTACTACGAGTAGTACACCACTACTACATCATGAGGTATCTCCTCCACTTCCACTTATTCGTACGTCGTCAACTCGGGAGTTCCCGGGGCTCGGGGCAGAGAGAACTTGGTCTCGACAAAAATCTTTTGCATCGCGTCCTCCTTGGTATCAAACTTGTGGTAGACCTTGTCCATATCGTCCAGGCGGACACGGTGGGATAACATGATGGTGGGATCGAGAGTGCCATCGCGGATCTTCTGCAACAACTCCTCCCAGTACTTATGCACGGGGGCCTGACCGTTTCCAATGAGGCGGATGCCGCGCTGCATAAGAGAGCCGACGTTGAAGTGGTTGGTCTGGATGAAAGAAGGTTAGTATAGTCCGGTAACACTCGAGATATGTGATGGTGGGGGTGTGATGACTTACGTAGCCAACATAGACACCAGTCAAGCCCACTCTACCGTAATTCCGCACACCCTCAACCATCTCATTGATGATCTCGCTGGTGTCTGTCTCGGCGCCAACCTGCATCTCGAGCCAGTGTAGCCAGCCCTTGGCATACTCTCCGGCCGCACAATCAATAGCGACATCAGGGCCGCGGTTATCGGTCAAGTCCTTCAACTTGCTGACAACCGTCTCCTTGTTGGTGATGCCAAAGCTGAGTTGTTTGAAGTCTATCAGGTGGAGCTTATCCGCATGCTCGGCTGGCCAGTGGCTCTTGATGAAGGAGAGTCTCGGCTCCGTGTCGACGTAGATAACCTTGCTGGCTCCCTCCCCGAGGGCGAAGATGCCCATCATCTGGCCAATCGGACCACCACCAAAGAGGGCGAGGGCATCGCCGGGATAGACGGCGGTATCCTTGACGCCATTGTACGAAGTGGGAAGTACGTCGGAAAGGTAGAGGGCCTTTTCATCGGGAACGTCGTCGGGGATCTCGAGCATGTTGGCGTCCGCCAGCGGCACACGGACGTACTCGGCCTGGCCACCGGCAAACCCGCCCGTCAGGTGCGAGTAGCCAAAGATACCAGCGGTACGGCCGCCGTACATGGCCTTCATCTGGGTGTTGGAGTTGGTCATCTCGCACTGGCTCGAGAGCTTGTTCTTGCAGTAGAAGCAGTGGCCGCAGGCAATCTGGAAGGAAACGACGTAGCGCTTGCCGGGCTTGACCTTCTGGACAGCGGGGCCGACCTGCTCGACGATACCGCAGAACTCGTGGCCGAGGATGTCGCCCTTGTTCATCTGCATGACGGCGCCGTGGAAGAGGTGCAGGTCGGAGCCGCAGATGGTTGAGCCGGTGACCTTGAGGATGACATCGGTGGGCTCGACGATCTTGGGCTTGGGAACCTCGACGACCTGGACCTTCTTTGCTCCCTCCCAGACGAGGGCCTTCATGAGTTCGGAGGCATCGCCGGTACCCTTGGAGGGGTCAAAGGTGGAGATGTCTTGCTTGATGTGTTCAGGGCCGTGGCCGACAATCTTTTCGATGCCGTAGGCTAATTGAGCAGTGGCCATGGTGTGTGTGTGTGTGTGTGTGTGTGTATGTTGCTATGCTTGGTTTGTGTTTGTGTTTGTTTCTGTATTACGTGGTTGGGTATCTTGAGTTTGGGTATCGATGGGTTTGTATTTAAGAGTGCTGCGAAGACTGAATAGACATGTTAGGGGAGTTTTTCAGGGAGAGGTCTCGGAAGGGTTACCGAGAACTTATAACTGCCCGTCGACCATGAGGAGAAGGTTTACGACGTCAGAGGGCCAGGGGGTGGGATCTGATATGGAGCGCTAGCCATGTCCGTCAGGATTCACACAAGACTTATGAATTCATCGTCATCGTCCCTTGTTGGTGATTCTTCCTGTTGTAGGGTCCCCTCGGCCCCGCGCGGAGTGTTTGTTGATTTCGGGAGGAGCCCTACGTCATCGACATTTGGAGCTCTTATCACTATGCTGATAACGAAGTGGAACGCAAGTCATGGATCATCGGCAACAGTACATTTCCTCTCGATCGCCGAATACGCGGCCATGTCAACAGGCAGTCAACAGAGTGGTATTCATGCAAGAGGGAGAGGGCGCCATTCTGACTTGATGACTGCAAGGTGCACTCTCCAGGTCTCGTCATGGCTTAGGCAGGCTCACGAACTTAAGGTCGAGGTTCTGGCATAAGCGTTTAAGAAAGAATTGGCCTGTGCACTTGTCGTCCCTTTCTACACTACCTACAGCACGGTATTAGGCCCCATTTGGACGTCTGATTGACTTTGTAGGGTACACTCCGAAAATCTGATGGCTGAATATTCTACCGACTCCTGCAACTTTACAAGAGAAGGACCAAATGAAATCGGAACAGTAGGTAAGCTAGACATGTGTAAATGTGGAAATGCAGAATTGTTGAGCAATCAAATACTACACTTGCCGCAAATAGCTTCCAGAGATCTATGTTATATATACACTTCGAGGCCAGCTGTCATTGGAGCAAAACAAGTTCAATAAGGGAAGAAAAAAAAAGAAAAAAAAATTATTTGCGCGGTCCGGGATTCGAACCCGGGTCTTCACTCAGTATTTGTTCTACTGGAAGTGTTTGCCCCCAGAGTCGGTCTTTGGAAAGAGGCTCTCCGGGAATTTCAACCCACAAATCGAGTGACGCGTTAAACCACGACGCCAACCGCGCTTTTTCTTGGTTTCGAGTTGCAAGGAGCATGGCCAAGAGGTACCTTATGTACCCACCCAAGGTAGGCAGGAAGAGCCAGGAGGTGAAAAGGGAGGCAGATGCCTGGCTGAGGTGCAAAGGAGTAGAAGCCCTCAGGGAAGGAAGGAAGGCAGCGACAGCGTTGACTACAGGCAACAGTCACTTGAGATGAAACCCCCACTCCCTACAGTACCACTGACAAAGAAAAAAGAAAGCTAGCTTACAAGTTCCTAGAGCAGAGACGATTTCCTAGGGGCAAGGTAAGGAAAGTAGGAAAAACAAGCGCATCAACGAAACGTAGGCGCCTCTACATGAAAATTCAATCCACCACAGCCATCAGGTCAAGGTAACTACATAAGAAAACTGGGACAGTCTTGTCAAAGAAAAAAAGCAAAGCGTGAATGCTGCTGCACTGCGGTTTCAATCCAACTTCAGTTCCAATCTGATCTGGCCTTGACCGCAGCTCCTCCAAAGCCCAATCCTGACCGACACTTCTTCTCCAGCGTTGGAATCTTTGTGAAGTTCAGGTCAATAAAGTAGAAGGAAGTGAGAGGGAGGCAGGCAGGAGGGAAGCAGGCCAAGATAGGTAGTTACGTTCCTTGATTATAACCGATTTTGAGGAAAGGAACACTGCCTAGAAATCCCATCCTACATACAGCCCCAGGAGATGCAAGGAAATTGGAAAAGAATCAGAATCAGCCAATTTTACATGCCCGGTCTTCCAGCTCCCACCCCGAGGCCAGAAAGCTCGGCCTTATTCTGTGATGACGTTCCCCATCAGATGATGAAATACCTACCTAGGGTATCAACCCGCAAAGGTCCAGTCTTCACCCTCCTGGCGGCAGCCTGTCTCGCCGTCTTCCATGTCAGAAACAAATTCGAGATCGTCGTCATCCTCTTCGTTGCTCATTCGATGTAGTTCCTTGTGCAGCACTTTTGCGAGCTTGTCCTGCGTGTTGTCGAGGACTTTCTTCACAATCTAGATCATGTTGCGTCATAATCGGGTTTGTCAGTTCAACCTTCTGTTTTTCCCACTTTGTTTTGTCAAGGACGGGAGGATTAAACGAACGAGCTCTTCAAATGTTCACTTTACCTTATCTCTGAGCAGGTTCTTTGCCCGCATGTAATCGCAGATATGTTCAAGTTCATATTCTTGAAGCGCTCTGGCCATTTGCGGGGAGAGTTCGCAGCCGGTGTGAGCGGAAATGGGAGGAGGGACGAGGACGATTCCATTGGGTCCGGTTATGGTTCTTGTTGTGGTGGCGCCCGTGGTGGTGGTAGTGGTGGTGGTGGTAATAGTGAGACCGGTGGTTCCCGCTGCCGTGCTCGTACTAGTCTCTGTGACGGTCTGGGGTTGCTGCTGCTGGGTTGCTGGCGCTTCATGTATAGGCCTAGTAGCTACAGAAGTAGCGGAAGGGGCGGTTGCGGCGGGAAGAGGAGACTTTTGGTCTGCCCCCGTGTCCGCTAAGGAGAGCATGGCGTAGTGTTGAGCCAGAAAGTCCTTTTCGGATTGTGGATGCGGCAGATAAACGCGTTTAGTATGTCTCCAACCTCCATAACCACGTATGCATGGCCAGCGTTGGCCTTGGAGTCCCTGTACGTGGGCGTGGACGTGGCATTGGGTTTGCGTCGGCAGATCTCTGCTCATCCCGAATGCGCCGTACATGGTTTCGGCCTGTTTGGGCGGTGTTGCAGGAGGAGTGATGCCTGCGATCAAGCCATGGGGTTGCTGGATCAAATGGTATTGCTGCTGGAACTGTTGAGCCATCCCGACTCTGCCAAGAAGGAGCTTGTTTACGCTCATGTGCTCAGCCACGGGCGGCGGTTGGGGAGCGGTTACAAGAACCGGCTGTGTATTAGTCCATCCCCTCAAAGAGGCCGGCACGAAGACGAATGTCTGCGGAGCTGGAGGAGCATGGTCGAGCCTTTTGGATGTTTCTTGTGCCAGCCAGCAACCATTGCCAGGGGCGTGCTCACGAATGGGGAGATCCATAGAGGCCGGTGCTGCATTCAGGCCTCTTGAGTGTCGTGTATATGCCTTTGTGTCTAACACTGTCAATATCTCGACTACGGGTACGTGATCCGGATTGAGTGGGAGCAAAAAAGCTGGACGAGTGTGCGTGTAACGGTTTGAGGTCCGTTCCTATCAGAGTCTTGAGAAGTTGCCAGCTAGCCTGTTGAAGTCTAATGATACCAGTTCGCAATGTGAAGGCGAGAACAAGCTGATTTACAAAGCATCCTGCGGGGATGTCCTGAACTTTTTATCACCCTCACTTCTCGGTGAGGTCCTACCTCTCGATCATCTGCGCAGGGAAAAACTGCTGACGGCTTGGAGGAAAAGACCAAGCAGCCTTTGTCACATTATGGGAATAACTCGGCAATCTACTACTACATCAGACCCTGGACAAGTGTTACCCGGAACTCCTTGGTATACGCCAGCACTCCGGACTGCAGTTGCGACGTTGGCGTCGAGGCTCTGGTTCGGCTATCTCCTGGACATACAGCTGTACCAATTTGCCCTTGCTGGTTGCTGTTCTCCACTCCATCCTCTGCCAAATTATCAATGGTAGACTGGGCAAAGGCTCATATCGGGAGGCGTATCCGTCATTCCATGGAAACCTGTTTCTGTTTGAGGAGAGTCACAATGGGAAAGAGATAACATGACACCTGAGGGATCACAATCTCTCTAGCAGCGGGAATGGTGGAGGCATCCGCGTAGCGCCGCACCTAGCATCATGCCTGATGTAAATGCGGCAATGGGAGAAGACATGTCAACAATAATAAGCAACAAAGGGTTCACTTCGGGTGTAACGCTAAGCGTGTGATTTGTTGCAGCATCAAGGCTTCGAGCCTGGCTCCCAGCCAAGCCACATGCAAGCAAGTATGTATGTAGGACAGGGGTCCGAGGGGTTGCTGCTGACACACAACTGCCCCCCATCCAGGCCTAAAGCCAGCCATAGGTCCCACCATACCACCCGTCCACTCAACTCCCAAGCATAGATACCTATATGGCGGTAGGATGCTGCGTTGGCTTGAAGCCATGCTTGAAGCCTTCGTGTTCTGCTGGCGTTGCGCCAGTGACTTAGACCAAACTACAATTGCCTGGATTCGTCGTACAAGTTGGGGGATTGGTGTCCTTACAATTAGCTGGGCTTCAAGCTTGAAATGCCACCGGATGATTACCTATCTATCTAGGTAGATCGCACCCATGGAGTGATGGATTCATATATCTACCTACTGGACGGGCGATTGGTATCGACATTGAATCCTTCTACAGTCATGATCATGCACTCAGCACGGCTCGAAGCCCGACGCCTGGCTGAAATGTTAGAGGTCCTCGGAGACTCGGACAGGAGGCCGCTTCAGTCATTCGCTGGCGGCGGTGGTGTGCTGATTCTGCCGCTGGTCAGCACGTCAGGCTGCTCTCCATCAAACTGATCTTCTTACACGACTCTCTTGAGATACGTATTCGACGAATATAGAAGTTGGTAATATTTCACATAAAGACCTTCATCGTCTACCTAGGTACGCTTTGGTCATTAGTCGTAGTCTACACAGCAGCGTGCCAGACCGTGGCATGCGACTGCAGTCTCGGCTAACGCTCGATGCGGGCGACCAACGCATTCTGACCTAATGCCCGCTACACTCCTTTTCAAGGGTCAAGTAGGCTGGGCCAACAAGCGGCTCTGTGGTGCATATGAAGAGAGGCATGACACCAAGCTTCCTACCTCAAGCTTGGATCGCAGATTTGCCAAACAGGGAAGATTCATCCACTCACCGACGACGTCGGCGTGGAGCCTGATTTATCTCCACTCCACTTGATATATGAATGCTTGCCTGGCCCCTATTTCAAGAGACCACAAAACCATACACGTAAACCCAAAGACAAATCCAAAGCAAGATCAAGCGCATAACCTCACAATTCTGAAACAGAAGCTTGAATCTTCAAGGTAATAAGGAGACTGGGAGGTCCAGCTATAATGGCGCCCACGGTTTACGAGACCTACATCAACGATCGCTTTACCGAGGAGGACGCCCAGTTCATTCAAGCACCGGGGGGATCCTCACTGCCGCCCGCCTATGATGTGGCAGTGACCGAGAGAGTTCATCGAGCTGCAGCTTTCTATCGTTCGGATCAGAGTTCTCCCGTTTTGGCTGCTTTTCGAACGCATGAATATGGGACTCAAGACCAGCAATACGTTAGCTCCGTTTGTCCCAATTCCGCCTTCGGCGAGTATGCGGTCGCGATGTCTGCCCCTGGCGGAATGGCTGAGATGACTGGTGGACAGGGTCTGGTCTACCACTACCTCTTTCAGGGGCCCAGCCCCCCGCCATCACATCATTCAGCACCTCTGTCGGTTCAGGTCAGCTACCATCCGAGTGCTGTTCCATCACCCATTCTCAACTCACCCACTCAACAGCAGTCTACAACACCTACAGCACCCGAAAATCTCCACGATACATGGACTCCGGAGCAGAATCGATTCGCGCTTCGGCTCGACAAAGTCGAAGGAAAATCTCCCCAAGAAATCTCCATTGCTCTCGAGCATGTATTCAACGTGGCGAAAGATGCAAGCACGATTGCGAGACATCTAGCACATTTGCAGGCAAGCGGAAAAGCGTGGGGTGACGACGTGAGTTTTGCCGCTTTGACAAACCTCCGACTTGTTCCCTTCATCATTCGAAGAGAGAGAACCATACACGATCTGAAGTCTGGTCATGGTGCTGACAACCAATCATCACTCCGCTTGCAGCAACTCAAACAAGCAATACAAAGAGCCATGCAACAGCTCGGCACAATAATGCTTCAAGAACAACTGTCTGTTACAGAAAACCTCAGCAACGATCCACCTGATAACACTACAGTCTCCACCGGCATCCACGAGCAACTAGCCGATGTCAGGTTGGCAGTGCGTCTGGAGCTAGAGCAAAGGCTAAAGGGAGGTTCGGTCGGTGCCGAAATAGAGCAGAGAATGTTGAATGAGCAGAGGGAGATGAATGCCGAGTATACAGCTATGATGTTGATGACGGATCTTGGCAAGGACTCAACTGAGGACTATGAGATTGTTTGAGGTTGTAACCAGGGATTTTTTCTTCCGTGTTTCAGATCCATATCCTCTTTGTTTCTTGCTTTCTGTCTGAACGTTTCTTTCTGTTTTCACTCCTCTTAGTTACCTATGCTCTTGTCCCTATATTACTTGGAGAGCATGTATCCGGTCTTTATGGTTCTCGTGCTTTAGGGTACATGATCGGTTTGGGCACTGGGCATCAATGGTTCTCGGGAGGCTTCCATGGCAGGCGTGTTTTTGGGAAGACATGGTACCAGCACGACATTAAGCGTTAAGATGGCATGCAAGTAGTAAGAAAGCACATACTAAGGTAGATGGACCGGCTCCGTTAGAAAGAGACAACGGAATTGCATTACAATCAATCATGCACCACGTTTTCTTGGCTTTGAACCTAGTACTGGGCTGTGCTGTCAGTTCCATGCGGGGGCAAAGCGGCCAGCCACAGGACCGGACATGGTACTACACAATGAATTGTTTGGTTGGGGTTTGCCCCTGCTGTGAAGACCATTCTTCCCGGACGCCTTGCGTTGATGTGCATGTTCGTTGTGCACGGGAAATGAGCCAGACGCAGTGTTGCGCTGGACCCGGAGCCTGCCAGGACGTGGCATTGGATAGGATTGGGAAGCAGGTCTTGGTACGTAGAGGTATGGTTGGTGGTGATGGTAGTTGATGAAGAAACCTCTAGGAAGCAGTCCGCTTACTAGCGGTGAGTGATTGTTGGCAGTTGACCCCGGCAGGTGTCAAGTGTGCATGCGTGCTGCCCTTTAGATAGTGGTTGCTAAGGTGATGGCGCTGTACCGCCTTGGTTTGGGGAATGCACTAACACTTACTCATATGCAGTGGCCCCACACCGCATCTCCCTTGGATTTCCATGTTCAACGCTTGTACAAATTTGATTTGGCTACTACCAATCCAGGAACCTAGTAGATGGATCCACTTTCAACGTCTTCCGTTTCCTCCGACACTCCCTCCTTGACATACCTTACCCGTACAGCGAAAGGAAAGTCGTCTCCCTCAACCGCTCGGCAGTATTATAACATGCTACCGATCACTTTGCGGGGTAGGCTGAAAGAAAGGCCCCCCGGTTCCCACGCTATGGCGAGAGTTATCGGTTGGCTGACACAGCTGGTTCGTAGATGGGGCGCCTGGTGGCGTCCATTGCCACTGCACTACACGTCTAGTCACTCCCTGTCTGAGTTCCGCCCGAGGAAGAGCGGGCGGGGGGAAAAGTGCACATTGCCTTTTCTGGGCCGCGGCCAGGATGAGCTACGTCTAGGTACTAAGTGCCTACTACCTGATCTGAACCGCGTATGCGAAACCTGGGACAAGGTGAATAGAATGAGCGACAAGGCCAACTCAATTAGCTGCTTTCAGCCAGAATGAGCTATACAAAGTCTTCTTGGCCACGTCGATCTGGGCAGGATTTTTTTTCGGTTCGGTGAGCCGAAAACACAACTCGGACGGACAACCAAGCCGACCACCTAAGCACCGATCAACAATAACAAATACATACCTACTACCACGGTAACCACGGCAACCAGCCCTGAGATAACCCAGCGGCGCTGCGAACCTGACCTTTCGCAGGGCCTCTAAAAGATGGTACTCGCTGACAAGCTATTTCCGCACGCGCAGAGTTTGGGTCGGCTGTCAGTCAAGTCGGTGACACAGCTAGGTAGGTGTTCGCCTCTCCCTGTCCACACCTCTCGGCCCCATGTTTGGCTCATTGGATGGATCAAGCGTCTTCTCATCACATGCAGGATATCACTAACAGTGAGCTATTCATATCCATACGCTGCATAGATACAAGCTTTGGAGCTTTTAATTCCCGGTGTGGTAGGAGCAACCAGACTGACATGATGAAAGGCCAAACGCCCTTACACGGCGAAGCTGACACAATACAACCTTCAATTGCCAGCTCACGCTCCGAGGCCACAACTCAACATCAGACCATCTCGTCCATGGCCCGTTTCCTTCCTAGCCAATCCCTTCAACTCGGTCAAAAGTCCGTACAATCGGCCGTCGGTGCTTGTGAAATTGATCCGAGGCACTCTGGTATTGCGTGACCCGCTTGTAATGTTCCCCTCGTCTTTTTGAGCCACGTTATGTAAGAAATCTCGACCCGGTGAGATAAGAGCCAACCGATAATGCACAATGACGGATGGCAGGTAATGGCTCACGAAAAAAGCCCTGGGCAAGGGCTGGCAACACTCTGTGATCCAAAACTGGATGGGGACCTCGCAAGGCATTTCAGAGCCCCAATCGGAACATATTACCTCTCCGCTTGGCGTCCGAGAGATGAAAGTTAGGTTCCGAGGATATGCCCACTGGAACTGTCCTTGTTCAACCTTCGACCATCTGCCCTCTGTTTTTCCTCTGACTTAGCACCGCACATGAGTTCGTGTAACATAGACCTCCTTTTTTTTCTTCATTTGTCCGCTTTACATCGAGTACCCGATAACGAACGAACGACGATAGTACTGGGATCCAGTCGTCATAAGTTGGGTCATGCTCCGTGAAAGACAGACAGCGGGACCTTTTGGCTTGATGCCGGCACATTGCCCGCTCAACACTGGTGCTTTAGTCCCTACACTAGCTTTCCATTCCTATACAGAGCCGGCTACGACAATTGCAGCAGGAAGAACAAATCTGCCATAAAAAGGGGCTACCCCAGACTCACACCTCTCGGATCTTCTGTTCTCCTCCGTCCAATTTTTTCCACAATAACATTGCCAGGTTCCCTGCCGACGCTCAAGGAGCTAATCTAGATCCGTGGCCTACCTTGCTTTCTTATCGCTTCACTTACATCGGCCCTATCCGTATTCTATCTCCACTTGGACTGTTATTTCAACTCTGCTGCACAACTGGGTTCCCCAAGGTGTCACAATCAGTCGACATTTGCACCTTATGTTGTCAACGTCACCCGCTATCTCGTGCATTTCGATCTTTCAGCTTGTTCAATGCCAGCAGCTTCAAGTGCCACTCGCTCACTCCAAGCCCGTGCCGACTCATTATAACGGCTGCTGATCATATCTGTTCGTTCTTCCGTTCTTTTCCTGTTTTCGACTCTCAGAAACATCAAGCCCTTAGCCCGTATTTTGTGTTCACACAAAGGTCCCGCGAAGCCTGTTCGTTCATCAGCAATATTTTGTTCATTTCGTTTCTTTCCCAATGCCGGATCCGACCAATACAAGCGGTGTTTAGACTATCGACCCTCTCGCCTTTGACAGCCTCCTAAAGATCAGCCATATGCAACCCGATTGGCTCGCAGATCCAATACGGAGCAGCTATGTCGCCTAGCCAGTCCGAGAGTGAGATTCAGGATGACGATAATGGAAGTGCTCAAGAACCTCGACAGCCAAGATCGTCAAGAGCACCTTCGCACCACCAGGCCATGCCCTTCTTTGCTGGTACCATGCCAAATGCCTTCAATTGGGAACAACAACAGATTGGGAGCGCACCATCCGGTGCCCTCGGCCAGTTCGATCCTGCGTATAATACCTTGGAGGAACCTGGACTTGAACAACATCTCCACATGATGCGTACCTCGATCGATTCGCCCTATGCAGTCCAGCACGCCTACCCTTCTCCCGTCATGCAGCATCCCGACCTTCAGACACAGACTCCGTTTGGGACGTATGCAGGTACACATGCAACACAAGCATCTCACCCTCAGATGCCTCTGTATGGTCAGCCTAACATCGACCCTTCGCTGCAGCAGGTCCAACACAACGTCTTCTCACCCAACCAATTCATGTCCGGTATGTCAGCCACTGAATTCAAACCCAACAACAACAACAGTGGCAACAACAACTTCATGGACCAC
This sequence comes from Neurospora discreta FGSC 8579, assembly GCA_009805215.1. Classification (NCBI taxonomy): domain Eukaryota; kingdom Fungi; phylum Ascomycota; class Sordariomycetes; order Sordariales; family Sordariaceae; genus Neurospora; species Neurospora discreta. The sequence continues at coordinate 60,930 of RANX01000058.1, read as the reverse complement.
AACCATTTCATTGCCCCTCTGATGGCACCATCCATACCCAATTCAGCAAGCTTCGCCAATGGCCATGGTACCAATTCTTTTCCAGAAGCCCCACAGCTCGACGACACTGCACCGTCGGCCAACATAAACGGCTGGACAACGGCGCAAGACGATCTGGTTCGCAGCCTCAAACACGAGAAGAAGAAGGTGGCACAAATCAAGGAGGAACTGAAAAGGGAGTTCGGCGTGGAGAGATCGGAAAACGCCATTTCGAAACGGTGGAAGATCATTATGAAGCGGGATAGCAAGGAGGTAAGTTCCACGATAGATACATCACACCCTCTTCCCCTGTTGTGGCGCACTGCACCGCCCCATCCCCTCAAACACACAAGACCTTCCCCCTCCCTTCCTGGACCTAATGTAAGTGACTAACATTCCGGGGCACGGCAGGAATCGAAGGCGGTAATACAGAACGTCATGCCGCCCTCGCTTCAACTCCACTTGCTGAACGATGGGTTATCCAAGGCCGTCCCCGAGTACGCGAGCGCGCAGCACGATCCCCAGGTGGCTTGGCTCATCAATGAGGTCCAGGAGGACTTCCAGAAGGGCTTCACCAAGCTGGTCGAACTGTGCGTCTTGAAGGTGCAGAGAGTATTGAGGCACGGGGGGGCGAACCTCTGATCCTACGTCCGTCTACTTACCTTCAAAGGCGCTGTCTGGACCATTGAAGCAATCGAATTATCTGTACTACCGCGCATCCATCATCAGTATCTATGTGGGTCTGTCTGTACCTAACGGGGCTCTTTGCGGGAGGTTCTCACTGTTTACGGCTGGGGCTGCCTTCAATGTCTAAAGGAAACGAAATGTATACGGTCACCATCCTTTGTCTTTTTCAGGCCTCTTTTTTTCTTTCTTTTTTTTTTTTTCCCCTTCCTCATCATGCATCCATCCATCTCTCTTTCCAGAATCTCTTGTTGCTTTTGATTTGCTACCTACATATATCTCCTCCAGGTTTTCGTTTCCTTTCTCAATCACAACTATCTTCGAGCAATCGAGCATTCAATAGCTATCACCCCTCTTGTTCTTTGGTAGTCTAGCAAAGCCACGATATCATGACATAACTACCTGCAAGCTCGCAGTCCTCGCAGCCGTGATGAGTTGAGAGGTAGGTAGTTCACGCGGAACAGCATGGTTGGAGGGGAGCTTAGAGGTCCATATGCTTGAGACTTTGCCAGAGAAGTGCCAACTCGCACAGAGTCACAAGCCGCGATGTTGCAATCCTTTCACATGCTGTTGTCATCCTCGAGTCCGTGCTCTCACCCTCTTTGGCAACCTCGGCGTTTGAGGTGCTTCACTGTCTTCGGCTTCAAATTCTGGACACTGCTCGCCTGCCCTTTCTCCAGTTGCATTTGCAGATGAGCGGGGATCGTAGCACTGAGACCTCCATACCATCAACAAGCTACACTGCTCTGGTCGTCCAGGTGTGCCGGTCCAACCGCAACCCACCAGTCCTACACAGACAACAACCAGATGAACAGGGAAGTTGCGGTTAATAGCAGTGAGCAAGAGGGGCTTGACAGCGGTTATGCGGAAGCAAAGTTGGGCAAGAACTTTAGGTACGTAGGCCCCGAGAGGTGTCTCATAATGGGGCGGTCTTGCGTTCATTGTGGGCAAACCCGTTTATGTGGAGGTTGGATCCTGCCTCCTTTGTCCCTGAGGGAGAGGCAGGCTGGCAGCTCGAAGAAGGAGCTGAGGATGAAGACTTCGCTTCCCCAATAACATAGACCAACTCCGAGTTTTATGTAAGCTTGTCATTCCCTTCGTAGCCCCCAGCGTCCCCCAACACGGACAAGATGCCACAATGGCTGACGTTGAACAAAAGATCCGACCCACTTGGATCTCAAACGATGTTACCACCCGCCGAAAAAAAGCGGGAAGCCCCCCGCAATCCGAAGTCTCGCAAAGCGTGGTTTTCGCGAGGAGTCTAGCATAAGCGAGGAGGCATTGCATGACAAGAGAGAAAATCCGCAACAAAGGTGTCCTTGACGCCGCACAGACAATTCCATGTCAGGCGACTAGCTGGCGAACCTGCATTCCCACATCAATTTGCCGTGCGGACCGAAGGATCGAGCAAGCAACGAACCGCGGGGAATGCTAATGGGTGGTCCCGTCTTAGTGCAACAGCAAGGACGGGTAAGCCCGCCGGCCCACCAATCAGGATCGACTGGATCAACATCATGGCCGGCACTTTGTCAGTTCTGCGTCGCTTTTCGGGGAATTGTGTTGATGAAGATGAAAGATTTGCGCCATGAACCAAACCCCTCCTACATCCTTCGGAGGATGAGAGCCTCGCGTGAGTGATACGATTGGTATTACTGCCCAAGAGATCGGCGCTAACGACAAGGCAACCTTACACCGACACTGTGTGTACGGACCGCACGTTGCTGGCCCCCGGCATCGCAAAGAAGTCAGAAGTTGAGGTTGGGGAAGCTGAGGCCGATCGTGTCCTGCCATGTGTAACTCGGTGCTTCGTTGCCCATGCTACTGTATATCTGAGTTGCGTTTGTTGCATGAAGGGTCAAGAAGTCGACGAAAAGGTATAAAGAGACCTTCTCTTCCGCCCTTATCGATGACATTGCTTCTCTCATTATCAGCATCAACAGTCTCTTCACTCCAAGATTTGCAAAACTTCCAACCGACCAACGAACTGACCCCGTGAACAATCTCCAAAATGAAGTTCACCACCATCGCCCTCGCTCTCTTCAGCGCCGTTGCCATGGCCCAGGACTGCCCTCAGACCACTCTCATGCCCGCGTGCGCTGTACGTTCTCCCATCTGATGCCTTGCATCCTCGAGTTTTGTGCCAGCCGCTGACTTGGCAGTTTCACAGGCTCCCTGCATCAATTCTGCTGCCTCCGCCATCGGCTGCAATGAAGCTGACTACGCCTGCCAGTGCTCCAAATCTGCTCAGCTCCAGGCTTCCGCCCAAGGCTGTGTTCTCGCAGGCTGCGGCCTTGGCGTTGCCCCTACCGTCATCAGTGCCGCTTCTGCCATTTGCTCTGCTTGCGCTTAAGCGGCGCCTTGTCGAGAATGAAACAAAGAAGCGACTTCTTCTCACGATAAGAAAAGTTAAAATAGGTGCATGCATTTGGCCTGTTTCGCTCTCGTCCTACTCGCCTGGTTGTTTGGTTGGGACTGGCTAGGTGTTGGAAGTCAGTGTTTTACTAGGAATGTCTGATTTGGAAGGGATGGTTGTCTGTTTGGCTTTGATCCTAGTCATTGGTTGCTCTTTCAAAACAAAACAAATTTGACTGCAGTCTCAAACCCGTTCCTTGTTGTTGCCAGTGATATTTGTGACTTATTTGGGAAAAAAAAAAAAAAAAAAAAAAAAAAAAGGCTCAAGAGTCGGCCTATAACGGTGATTGAGTGTCTGAAGAACACTGAACTTCGTGACAGTGCTCTGAGATTTCGCCAGGCGAGAAGGTCGACATATGAGAAGGTAGGAAACGGAGGTACCAGGTCAAAGTAAGAAGGTGAGTAAAAAGCGCGAAGATCAAGATGGAAAAGGTGCTAGCAGGTAAGGAAGTAAGAACAAAGGGTAACAATTCTTGATTTCTTGGTGAGACCAGAGGTCATCGCATGGTGCTCTGTTCATCAGTTGAAAGGGGGGGACACTATGAAGAAGATATTAATGACGAGGCAGTGAAGGAGTCTGTTGTTCGGAAGTGAATGGCGCACAGAATAGCACTAAGCGGCATCTGGCTTAAGCATTGGGAAAAGCCTGTGTGTTTGGGCGACGGGTGGTCGTTGTTCGTCGTTGGAAGCCGACGGAGGTGTCCTGATTCAGCTGGTCTGTGCTTTCTAGCAACACGTGCTTTGCATATTGAGCAAGCAAGCCCAGTGCACAGACCACTTGCAGCTGTGCTAAGTAGAATACTGTCGGGCATGTCATGAGCTATGATGGTCCAAGCTGCTGCGCGTTTGTGACGCGGTGGATTTTCAGAAGGGTCCCGTCAATTTCCAAAGCCATCGACCCAACACCAACACCACCACATCATCAACATCGCCAACCACTCGTTCACACCGTAATACTGCTTCTCTCCACAACGCCATAATACCCAATTGATAAGGCCATGATAACGACATCACAATAGCGTATCCATCTTTCTTTTCCTTGTTGATTCTTCTTTACTTCTTGCTGAACTGCTCGACTCGCGACGATGCAGTCGACCACTCCCAGAACACGGCGCACGCCGCAAAGTACACAATTTACGTGCGCACAGTCCTTCACTACCAGCCAAACACGGGGCAGAGATGGAAGCTGACTTGATCTATCAGATACCCCCTTAAGAGCCGAGTGTACGACATCAAGACATACCCTGTCCAGGCTCCCCAAGGCTCCACTGTCCTCATCTACGGCCACGAAAACGGCGTCGCTTTGATTTGGCGTGGCGGTCGCAAACTCAAGACATCCCAAAAAGCAGCAGACGCGGCGCAAAATGGGGGGAAGCCCGAAGACGCCGTTATGATCATTGACTCTGACGATGAGAGTCCGGCCATTCCATCTGCACCCTTCGTGGACAAGCCCGAGTTCGACGACACCGTTACCACCGATGCTTCCTCGCTCGCCGACATTGTCCAAACTCTGGATCTCGCATTTGGCACAGCCGTCCACCACATCACTGTATTGCCCATGCCCACCTGCACCGCCCAAGACGAAGCCTGGAACGGAGCGCAAATCCTGAAAGAGAATCTCGTCTTTGCCGTCACATGCGCCAACGGCGACGTCTATGTCGTGACCCTACCACTAACACCTCCATCAAACGAGAGCAAGGCGCGGCCGGCGCTGAAGAACAGCCTGCTCGCTGGAAATGCGGGCAAGGGTGCATGGGGGGAGACTCTGACATTGCTGGCAGGCCAGAGCAAACCTTCGGAAGGAGTCGCCATCACGCTCGTGAAGGAGCAGCCAGGGTTGGAGTCATCACAGGGCCGTAAGGGGTCTGTAACTCGTGTCGTTGTTGCAGCACACACGCGTGAGGCGAGCGGAACCCTCCGCTTCTGGGATGTTCCCTTGGACGCAACGCCCGGCACGACTGCTCGTGTCGAATCGTTCCAGACTGAGTACCTCCCGTCACCACTCGGCGGCATCTCATTCAACCCGCTGCATGTCACACAACTTCTTGTAGTTGATCCAGCGCATGCGGTGCGAATTTACGATTACTCCCTCCCATCTCTTCCTTCAGACGATACCTCAGAGGGCCCATTCCCCACCCAAGGCTCATGGCTAGTCTCCCTCTATCAGCCATTCGCCCGCGGGACGGCCATGTCCACATCTCGCAAACCCGTCGTCGGCGCCGAGTGGATGGCCCATGGCCGGGCGATCCTCGTGCTGCTGGCCGATGGTCAGTGGGGTATCTGGGACATTGAGAACGCCAACCCGACCACTGCCTCCGCGGCCGGTCTCTTTACCAAGGCCAGCTCTGGCCTGCGCGGGTCAGCACTCACCCAATTTAGCGTCTCGGGCTACCTAGAGGGAACCGCTACCGGCCCCCAGCCCCAGCGCAACCTTCCCACTACCACACAGAAATCCACACCCCTCGTCGTCCCTTCGGCGGTTTCCACTAGCGCCAGTGCCCCCGAGAAGCTCGCCACCGTCAGAGGCGGCGTTTATGTCTCCCAACTTCCTCTCCCTCGCAACGGCCTAGGCGAAGAATCTGCAATCCTGTGGCTATCCAACACCAGCGCCGATCATACTAACCCTATCGTCTGCACTATCCCCATCCTTTCTCGGTTTTGGGACGCCCAGCTTCAGCGAACTGGAGGCAACCTCTGGAACAGCAGCACTCAACCGGCCGCGCGAATGCTCCGCCTCATCGACCTCAACGCCGGCTTACTAGGCGAGCGCCTTACAGCAGCCACCGCCATCCCCCGCTCGACCGGATCTCTCACCGAGTCAACAGAAGGGAAGCAGCTACCAATCGAAACCATCTTGCTAGGCGAAAGTAGGATGGTAGTCATTCACGAAAACGAAGATGCATTCGATCAATCTGCCGCAGCAGCGGCCGCCGGCACTTTCTCATCCACCGAACGCCGTCTGATACCCCTACCTGCCCGTAAGAAAGCCAGGCTGGATCTTACAGGCGGCGGCACCGCCAAAGCCATCATCACCTTCCCAAAGCCTGAACAACCCAGTTCTATGGCCTTCAACCTCAGCTTGGCCCGTCCAGAAAACGGAGAGAAACTGCTCAGACCAAAGATGTTGGAGGCAGCTCAATCCCTGAGCGCAAGCTTCGACGGCGCGGGATCAACACAAGAGATTGACGAGGAAGGGGTCGCTCCCGATAGCCAAGACACCGTTGCGTTCAGTGTCTATGAAGGAGGAAAGAGCCAGAGCCAGAACCAGAGTCAGGGCCGCGATCCGGGCTTGTTGTTCATCAATGACCTGAACTTTGCTGCGGACGTGGAGGATGATAAGTCGGAAGCGGAGGGAAGAGATATCGAGGCCGAGTTGATGGATATCATGGAGATTGATAGGGAGTTGGAGGAGATGGAGAGTCAGAGGGATAAACAGGGGACAAAGAGGGTGTTTTTCGAGGAGGGCTGAACTAAACTAAACTTTTCAAGATCGACGACGCGAGGGAAGGCGGCAGTCAGCATATTTACGAGACAGACGCGACAACACCGACCTAAAGACGCCGCACATCCGAATGACACAACCGGCGAAGTAACATACTCCAGCACCGATCCTGTCTTGCAAGTGAGAAACAGCAACGAAGTAAAACAATGTGTCGAGTATCTACCTACCTGCCGACGGATGAGAACAGCTGAAGGGGAGGGATATGGAATGTTGTCTACAGATACCCGACAATGCTAACTGTTCCCTAAATCGAGAAGGACATATCCTGCTGTCATGCACAAGCATAGGAGATTCTTGAACGAAAGACGGGCAATTACCAGCATCGTCTCTTCAGTCTGGAGCAGACCGTTTGCATCTTGCCACCAACTTGTCCCCTTCGTTTCGCCTGACCCCCTCCCCTCTATTTTCTCACCATCTTATTCTTCCATGCCTCAAGTTATCAGCTAACCTAAACACCAATCTCTTACCAGTTCCCTTTTCTCGTCCAACTCAACCGTCCCCTTTCACCCCCCCCCCCCCCTTTTTTTTTTTTTTTTTTTTTTTTTTTTTTTTTCTTCGACACACTTTCACTTGCGCTTCCGCTTCCACTACCACTTCACTTTCACTTCTACTCTAAGTGAACTTACGGATCTAACTGGTTTACCTTCTTACCTACCCGACCCATTCTATATATCCCACACACGTTCTCCCTTATACTCTCCACTTCCCTCCAAAACATGTCCACATTTCCGCACGTTCAGGTGGAGCACAAGGCGAGATCAATCCTTGATTCCAAGCTCTGTATTCCGAGCGGTACATCAAACAAGCAAATCCCCATTGGGAAAACCTGTCAGCGTCACTTTGGTGGGCTATTTGTACCAATGAGTGCAAAGTGGTGGGAGAAGAAAGGAAAAAAAGATCTCCCTTTTCTTTCTCTTTCTTTCATCCCGGCTTCCTTTGCCTGTCGGGCAGTTCTATTAGGAAGTCGGGTTTTGTGCGCTGAGACATTTTGATGCTTGAGTTTTGATGCTTTAGTCATATGGGTTCACGTTTGACAAGTGCAACAGACGGCGAGGTAAAATCTAATAAATATTACGATTCGAGACTCTTGTGATGATTTCTAAGAAGAAAACTTCGTGATGGTCATTATGATGCAATAACTGCTGTCCGCGTCCCTGAACGCCTGCTTTCCCTTTACCATTCATCCCTGTGAAACTAAATGGTCCCGTTCAATCCCAAATGCAAATCCATCTTGCGCACCCCTTATCTTTTTTCTCGGTTAAACCCCTTTAAGAGAACTCGGATTGCTTGCTAGCCTCCTTGGCGATCTTCTCCGTCTCCTGAGCCATGCCCTTGGCCTTTCCTTGTCCCTCGCTCACGGCGCCCTTCGCCTTACCGGCCAGCTCGCTGGCCTTTCCGCTCGCCTCACTCTTGAGCTCCTGGGCCTTGCCCTGTACATCACCGTCAGCAGCCTCGTTGGCAGCGCCCTTGGCCTTTCCAGCGAGCTCACTGGCCTTGCCCTTAGCCTCGCCAGCCAGCTCAGAAGCAGCGCCGGACAAGTTTCCGCTCGTCGCCTCGTTCACGGCGCCCTTGGCCTTGCCCGCCAGCTCAGACGCCTTGCCCTTGGCCTCACCAGCAAGCTCGGCAGCCTTGCCCTTGGCAGCTCCCGCCAGCTCAGAGGCAGTGCCCGAAATGTCGCCCGAGGTGGCCTCGTGGGCGGCGCCCTTGGCCTTGCCCGACAGCTCGGATGCCTTGCCCTTCGCCTCACCAGCGAGCTCGGCAGCCTTGCCCTTGACATCCTTGGGGATGGCGTCGGCGGCATCCGAGGCGGTCTTGCTAGCGGCTTCCTTGACGCGGGAGGCGAGGTCGGAAGGGGAGGAGGCGTTGGTGAGGGTGTCGGCGGTTTCTTTGAGCTTCGAGGCTACGTTGGCTGTTGGTTGGAAGTAGAGTTAGTGTGGGTTGTTGAATAGTGAGGGAAGAGTGTGCGTGAAAGAGGGGAGATACGTACAGCCAATGTCGATGCCATCGAGGGCCTTGTCAGAAACAGCGCGGTTGACAGTGTTGAGGGTGTCCTTTACGGTCTCGGAGATGGACTTTTGGAGGGTGACAGAAGAAGAGAAAGCGGCGCGGGGCGTAGAGGCGACGGCGGCGCGGGGGATTTGGGTGGCAATCCTGCGAGTAGCAACTGTGAAGGCGGACATCTTGATGATGGGTTGTTGTGTTTATGTGTTGGGTATCTTGGGTGTCGTTGTTGTTGATCGAATTAAATCCTTCTTTTTGGGATTCGGTTCGTAGTTTTTCTCGTTATCTGTTTGAAGGAAGTTCTTGCTTCGTTGTGTTTGTGTGACTGAATTGGAAAAGGAAGAAGGAACTGTCTCAAGATGGAAGATGCTGTGCTTATAAAAAGGTGTTTGTTTGTTCCTTCCTCAGACCGTTTTGTTGTGGTGATGTCATAGGTATTGTGAGTGCAACTGCGTGTAACCCCTGCAGGCCAATGACGTCCTCTTGCGGGGAAGAGGCGTGCGAACCTCTCGCTGGTCTTTGGGATGGAGGGAGGTACGTACCGTGCACTATTCTCGGTTCAGCTTGTACAGTCTCTCTTTCCCTTGGTCCAGATGTTTGATTGAACATTTGTTCAAATTGTACAAATTGTCAAGTTCCGTCCCGTTCCTTGGTTGCAGGAACGCTTCCACTTGCTACTCCACCTTCCAGCGATCATGGCTCGCATGTAAACACGCACGGAACGCCGGAAACTGCTGCACCTCCAGGCTTGACGGTAGCTTTGACAGCTCTTGAAGCGATCATGCCGGTGAAATCTGACAAACGAGAAGAAGTGGAGAGCTGAGACAAGTGTTTCGATGCAGGTTCGTGTACTTGACACCTGATTCAGAGTCTTGATAATAAGGATACACCGCGTAGTATACACTTTCCATTTCATTCAAATAGTAACCACCACAATAGACCGTCACACCAACCATCATTAACATTAAGAGCGTCCAAAGTTTTTGGGAGGCTCCTCTCGACATCTACCGGCGCCCATCAGGGCCTAGAGCAGTAGATCGCAACTCGCCAAGTACCATGGTTGTCACCCATGTCGAAAGCTTGGCACCTTGATGGGCCTTTTACATAGTGGACTCCATGACGTTACCACTCACTAGGTCTAGTGTAGCTACGCCAAAAATACCTGCACCAGCACCAGGGGCATCACAGCCTCAACAACTTTAACTTACCTTGCCTGATTGTCTGTGTCAGATGGATCCGTGACGCCTTCTGACACTTGACAAGACAGGAGGCAAGTAATAGCAAAGGAAGCAAATGTATCCAGGGTCCATCCATGAGGAGAAACCCCGGTGACCCCAATCACTCTTCCAGTCTTTCAGTCATGTGGTGTTTAGTTGACTTCAAATTGGTAATGGTATTTCCAAAAGAAAAAAAAAAAAAAAACTAAAAAAAAACTCACATCACTCTACAGCAACGCATTTACCGCCCCCTGAATACAGGCTTCCTTTTCTCCGCAAACGCCTTCAGCGCTTCATCACGGTCCTCCGTCCTCACCACCCTGAGGTACATATCGTTCTCCACCATCTCACTGGGCTCCTGCACGGCCTTGAGCGCGGCCCTGATGGCGACCGGGCCACCCTCGCAAATCTCCTGCGCCAGACGGACCGCCTCGCTCAGCGCGGTTCTGCGCGCCAGGCTCAGCACCATCTTGTCCCTCGGCTCCTGCTCCATGGCCGCCCACTCCTTGGCTTGCTCCTCGGACTCGGGCGCAACCTCGACCAGGCGGTCGGCCAAGCCCAGGAAATAAGCCTCGGGGGCACTGACGCGGCGACCGGTCAAAATCAGGTCACGCGCGCGCGGGATGCCGATGAGTTGGGGCAGGCGGTAGGTGCCGCCAGCGCCGGGGATGATGCCGAGTCGGGTTTCGGGAAGGCCAACAACGGCGTTGGAGGTCAGAACGCGGAAGTGCGTGGCCAGGGCGAGCTCGAGACCGCCGCCGAGAGCAATGGAGGAGATGGCCGAGATGGTGGGGATAGGGAGGTTTTGCAAAGAGGTAAGGGCGGTGCGGAGGGACGTGAGGAAAGCGGCTGTTCTGTTTTTGGGGGGGAAAAGAATCCGTTAGCCATCCGGATGGTTAGGGAAAGTTTGGGAAAGCTTGAAAAGACAAAAAAAGAAGAAAAGGTAAAAGCTTACTCCTCTTGCGTAAAGCCCTTGCGTTCCTTCAGATCCGCGCCCGCGCAAAAGCTGGTGTCAACAGCCGAAGAGATAATCAGCGCGCGGGTAGGGCCTTTTTCGTCCTCTCCGGCCACGCCGCCGAAGCGCTTCTGCCACGACGCAACGGGCTTCTCCTCGCCGGTCGCGGCATCGTACTGCGAGTTGACATCGTCAATCTCGTCACGGAGCGAAGACAACAGAGCACGCGAAATGGCGTTGCGCGCGGCGGGGCGGTTGAGCTCGAGAATGCGAATGTGACCCGAGTTGGGCGCCGGAAGGTTGGTCACCCGGATGATGGGGCCCGCGGGGGCCTCGGTCGAGTAGAAGCGGCCGGCGACACGGACGAAGCGCCGAAACGACGAGGTTGTGTTGCGCGGGAGGGCAATTTTGACGGCCATATTGTAGGTGAGCTTGGTGATGCAATTGGCCGTTGTTGTTGACTGCTCAAAAGATGCAATTGTGACAAACACACAAGTCCCGAGCTGTGGAATCGATAAATCTTATCAGTGAGCTCGGCCCAAAAATTGAGTGGAGAGCGGCATGAGCTTCAGCGGAAAGCTGCAAATGACGTCGTATTTTCCCCGGAGATGCGGAGAGAGCTGCCCCTGCTGTTATGGAACTCCCCCACAACGCCGAGCTTTAGAGGCAGTTCACTAACACTTCACACGGGAAGCTGAACGGAAAATATCATCCAGCACCAGGGCACTGCAATTAGACAAAGGAGCCTTTCTCCTAGAGATGTGAGGCATTCAAGTCCACATTTACGAATCTTGCTGCCCTTCTATATCCGCATATAGCCGAATCGTGTCATCCCAAGACAGGTACCGCAAGCTAAAACCATGGCCGAGGATAGCCGGGCGGCACATCCTAATATGGAAATAAGCTCCCATCCCGTCCTTACCTCTAGCTTCCCCCCGTAGGTGTACGACCGTCTAAGACGCAGGACCAACCACGTGGTACCGCAAGTCCTCACCACGCCTCTTTTCGGTTTTGATATCTGATATTCGTTTGTGTTCATCGGTTACCCGCCCAGTATCTTGTTCCAGCGAAGATGACTGAGATCATGCGCAAGAAACAGAAACTCAATCATCCTGCTCATCCTTGGAGAACATGACATAGATGTTGCCATTGGTAGCCACGTACGCTCCACCACCAGTCATCTCGGTCTGCATGCCAACAACGCCGTCGAATTTGCATGCGTCTACAGATGTTCTCTGTCAGCCATCTTGTACATATTTTATTTTTCTTATAAATAGAGACGGTTGCTTGTAACTCACCCAAAATAAGCTTTCCGGCAGCAGCGATGTCGGCCCTACATCCACCCCACCCCGTTTCAGTCACGGTCAGCTCCCCAGTCATCTTCGACAAAATTAGGGAAAAAAGAATGAAAAAAGTGATGGTAACTCACGCAGAAGCAACTTGCGTCCTATGCAAACTAACCCCCGCCCAAAACTTGCCACTGCTCCTCTCACACAGCACTTTACCAGGCGCCGGCACAGAAAGCTGCTCGGTGCCCTTGGCGGTGATCTCATCGAGACAAGAGCGTGCGTCCATCATGGTCATGAACCCGTCAGGATCGGACACGCAGGTCGGGGTGGTGTCGACCACGGAGCCGCTTTGGCGGCTGTTGATCTGGTGGTGTTTGTTGATCAGGTTGAAGGGCAGGTCGCCGTTACTGTTGATGGGAGACGCAAGGGCCAGGGGGGGGCTGAAGGCGATGAGGCCGAGGGCGAGAAAAGGTATGGTGGAGAACTTCATTTTGGGTGTTTGGTTGGTTGGTTGGTTCGTGGTGACTTGTGAGTGAGAGAGTGAGGGGTTTGGTGAAGTATGGGGCAAAGGTTGTTAGTAGGAGGGCAGTGAGGTTGGGTGATGATGAGGGAGAGGAGAAGTTGTGGATGAGAAGAGGGAATATGGGGTTATTTTATACTCCTACTTCTCTCTACTGGTGGATGATCCTCGAATTCCGTGGTGATGTTGGCTATGAGACCATTCGTGGCTGCCTTTAGAGGTTACGTTTGTCTGTCGTCCAGTCTACGCCGTTTGACTGATTTCAGCACGTGCTAAAGAACGGAGTAAAGTTGAAGTCGGTGAGTAGGTAACTCAATTCTGGTGTGCTTTGCTGGTGAGATGGAATGGCGGTCAAGAGTACAAAACAGACACATCACAGCTTCTCTCCAGATTTATACTATAATTTTTCCCATCCTTTCACGCCATCAATGCGAGGATCATCTCGAATACACTCAACTTCACCCCTAGCCGTTCTTCCATCTCCTATCGTTACTCTGAACACACCAGCCAGATATTAGTGCCCTCCACGCTGTCTGTGCCGACCACCTAGCCATCCCTTGCTACAAGTATCTGTGTTTCATACCGTCAGCATAAGTGACTGAACTCAACAATTATGCAATCCGCCTTCTCGAGTACTAGCCAGAGATGAAAACTTACCCAAGATCCCCGACGCAGCCTTGGCAATCGCTCCTCTACATCATCACCGCAAGCGCCCGTTTTGTAGCAATCACTTCCACAAATCTCATCCAGGGTCTGCTTGGATTCCTTCCTTTTTCCTCTCTGTCCCACCCTTCTTCCACCAAGCCCCACATTTCCCCTACGCAACAAACATTTTCCACTTTGCTTCGATCTAAACACGACAGCCTCTTCATGCCCAAGCCTCCAAGCACATCTCGAAAGCCCCAAGCAACCCGAATGTCTACAAGAAGTCAAGGCTGGGGGGTGGGGAACTCACTTGGTAGTTCTCTGGTCTCCATTTCCACTATTAACCCCTGTGTACAGCTTCCCACTTCCCCTGACACACAATTCCGTTCCCGATTCCGGGATGACTAGCTCATCGTTTGGGTGCAAGTAGAAACCAAGTAGGCAAAACCTTTCGTGGAACTCCCACATTCTGGAGTCGCCTGGAATGATGACGCATCTGATTCCGCGTTTTGAGATGGATGACTTATTGTGGGAGTTGTAAGAAGTGGGATGGGCTTGTAATGGAGTGAGGTTGGATGGAACATTCGGGGTTAGTAGTGGTGGTGGTGGTGGTGGGCGCTGCTGTTGTGGAGGGGGTGATGATGGCCCAAACGGCTAAGGGCGAGAGGTGGGTGAGCTTCATGGTGAGTTGTTGCGAAGAGAGTGAGCTGTGAACGATGGATCAGCGAGAGATAGCAAATTCATATGCTAGAAATAAGTGGGATTCCGCGAATAATACCGCATGCAACCAAATTCTGTCAGTATCTACGCTCGGAGACTTTACGTTGGCTCCTAGCTCTCCCTCTCTTTATTTCGCCATCAAGGTCAAAAACGCACGAAATACTGGGTTCGTTGAAACTCGTGACGGAGGTGATGCGAGACTCTAAAACTTTTTTTTCTTCAGGTCAAGTGTAGTGCCAGCCTATTTTAGTCACCCAGACCCAGCAGCTCGAAGTGTAGAATGTCTTAATCAGTTTCCGCAGAACGAAAGGGTTTTGGGTTGTTTGCCCTGCCGTTGCCGTGGTCGGTGCTGTTGGTCATGTTAATCCTGTTGGTGGTTTGTCAGTTGCCAGAAATCACGGCACGGGGCAAACCATACCAAGGGGCAGTACCAGCGTAGGCTGGGTCTTGGTGTTAGAGGGCTGGGAAAAGGTTGATGCATGCTCAAAGATACGGAAAGAGTGCTCGATTTTAAATTCTGAGCGAAAGAAAAAAAAATTAAAAAAGAAAGAAAAAAAAAAGGAAAAAGAAATAAAAAGGGGCAAAATCATGGAATCAGGATAGCCTGTAAAATCACCTACAATCACATTCCACGTCACTCTCTATGTCAGTCGGTCTGCACTGGATTGGTTTCCTCCAGTCTTCCGTCTTTCTATCGCTGGTCCTGCTCCTTCCTTGATACTTCATTGCTTCCCTTCCTTCCTTCCTGCCTTCCTTTCTTTTCTGTTTCACAGTCAATCTTGGTTTTCTTCACCTGTTCCGAACAATGAGTATCCTCATTTTTGTATCTGTATCAGGGTGACACCTTCTGCATCATTGTGACGCCGTGCTGAAGATGTTGGTTTGACCGCCCGCCCGCTGGAACGGCGGTTTTGGATGTTAATGACTTGGCAAGCACGTAGTGTTGTCGACTAACACTTGGCGCCAAGATTTCTTTTAGGCGATGGAAGTGGATTCAATCTACGTTCATACGCAAAAACACCACGTTTCTCTCCCAAGACACTCTGCGATAAGGTTTGCCACAATTCTCGGCTAGATAGGGTAATGGACATAGGGTAGGCTTTGATAGAGCTACTCAATAAAAAACTCATCTCATCCTTCAAAGAGTTCGGAGTTTTTCATCTTCGAAAGGCCATTCTGGTAAGAAGATTTCTGGCATAAGCGATGGGCATCAATCGTGTTATGGTGTCACTGGTCCGCTAGTGGGAATTGTGTCTTGCCATTTAGGCATATGGTATGAATGGAAATGTATTTAATACCTTTTGCAGAATTTCTCTGTCTTTGCAACTACTGGATAGTATCCATGGTGCTGGATTCGGCTTTCCCTGGTTGGGGGGCAGACTGTGGCCGTGGAATCGCTCGATATGTTTTCGGTCGCCAGTTCAGAAAGTGGATACAGGTATTTGCCGAGTGCAAGGAACTTGAATTTGCGGTAGATGTTGCCAGAATTGGTAGGTACTGTCTATAGCCACAGAAAAAATGAGGAAAGATGAGCGTCAAATGATGTAGACATCTCGTTCGGGAACAGTCCTTATATCCTTAACAGACTGAAGGCTGCCTACACGTTGATAGATTTCGCACCCTGCCGAGCAGTCATCCAACGTCTGACATAAAACAAGATATGAGAAAACTGGTTTGTATTCTTCGTCAATGATTTCACCTGTAATTGGGAGGATAAATAGCCGAATATGCTCGGACAGCTCGTTCAGAGCTTCAAAGCTGATCGATCTTCGTACCGCACAGTCCACGATTCCTTCTTTTCTTTGATCAAGCTGGCCCTGGGGGTGTTCAAGATAGCTAACCCAATCCTTGTCATTCCGACGTTCATCAAAGGCGCCAGGACCGATTATCTCAGTGGCTGGTCCTTCATGTCTTGGCTGGCCAGGCCACTTGGGTGCCTGGCTGCCCAGTATCACTTCGACTAAACAACCCCGTAATTGGATAACGCTCCTTTCACCTCCCCAGCTTTGTAACGCTCGGATTGATGGATGACTTTTGCCGTAACGACCTTGCACATCGACCAGGAGAGTAATGGGTTGCTAGGCTTGGTGGACGGAGGGCGAACAGGTCCTTCCAGTGAGATCCAGGACCAAGAAGGAGCGCGATATTCGTCCGGACGGTAGGTTGGCTTTTCATGAGTCGCCCGGAAGAGAAGATAATGAGGAAGTTCTTGGCGCCAGATGCCGGCTAGATATTCATTGAGGTTACGCCCTTGATCTTGAGCGTATCGTTGAGCAATTCCAGAAAAGGCTATCAGCCTGTCTTTTGTCTTGGTGATATCGCAGTTGGAGTATCTGTGAATGTTTCCAAGCCAATCGCGTCGGTAGTCTCCCTCGAACCAAGTATGGCTAGTAATTGGCCCGCTTAGTAAAGACATACCTGACGACGCGTTATAGTTATCTCTTCGCTTGCACATGTTATAATATTGTTGGCTCTCTTCCGTCTCCCATTCATAGTCCTCCGGGCTCCACACACCCGAAGGATGCGTTTCGCAAGCCCAGTGTTGTTGACAATGCCACCACATCTGGGACCGAGCAAGGTCGATTCGGCGCCGAGCTAAGCTCGCCTCCTGGAATACCCAGGCCCGTGAATGGAGAGGCGAGTGTGCAATGTCTTCTTGCCTCAGGTCCACCCAACTTCTCGCAAACCAGAATTTCGATTGGCCAGGCCTTTTCCCTCTTCTGTTGAGAGTATCAGCCTCAAGGAGCAGGATACTTGTGGGATCCCGGTGTGAGAAATTGCTTTGTGAGCTGTCGGGTGCCGCGGTGGCACTCAGGTTGATGGAGCAATGCTCGAACACGTCCTTCATCATGGCCGCCTCCTTAGCCCAATCCTGCTCGTCGTCTTGGATGATGCACAGCGAATCGATCCATACGTAAGAGAAACCAAGTGCCAAAGTGACGGAGATGCCTTCTCTGTAGGTTGTTGGCAACTCTGTAATGCTGATATGCCTGAGCAGGTCTACCATGTTGCTCTTCTGGAGTTTGAGTCTGCTTACGTTTCCCCAGCAGTGCGATAGAGCAACATATCGGTAGTGAACATTGCAGTCTTTTGTTTCCACTAGCCTTGCAGAGTACTCATTCTCTATGAGCAAGAGCCTCGTTGGACTAAAGGAGGTACCTGGAGGGCGGCAGTAGGGGTGGTTGTTGTAACATTCTTGGAACCAATACTTTAGTAAACCCATCATGCCTGGTTCACATTGTACAGGAGACGGTGTTAAGGTTTGCTCATCATCATTAGTGGCTTCTGAGTGGAAACTGCGCAAATCAACTTGATTGTCTTTTTTTCTGTCAACTTTTTTTTGGTTACTCTCTTGGTGGAGAGGGCGCAAACTCACCCTTTGCGATAGGCCGGAGATGAAAGTAGAAAGAAAAGAAGATTGATCCCAACAATGACATGCTCCCTAGTTTTGGAAGCCACTTCTCCCTAATCTTATCAAGACCTTCAATAGCTTGCCTGAGTCTGGGCAAGTCATCCGCGAAACAGGTGGCTTCAACTGTAAGAGTCAAGTGAGAGCCATTATAATTAGTCCCTAAAGACACTGTGAAGTTAAATGGAAAGCCTTTGGAGCACAGGTAGGATATATCCCTCCACTGGTAACTTTTAGTGATGGATTTGCATATATAGCATCCCTCATCTGCCGCTTGAAGGAGGCTGTGTGGACTTGAGTGGTGTGGACTCCCCCATTTGAACCCTTCCGGTTGCCAGTGGGGTATAAAGCGGTTGCAAACCGCACACAGGTGTGTTGACATAATGGCGGTCCAATTGTGGCGGGACTTGGTTAAAGAAACTGGATGGGATTATAGCTGAGTTGAGCGAAGAGAACACGACGAGCATCCAGCCAGCGAATGATGGCATTGATGTGGCTCGATTTTCTCCAGGAGCTGAGATTAGACTGGAAAGAGAGAAAGGAAAAGGGTGCAAAGCCACAACAAGCTCGTTCAGCACGTTGGTGCCTTTTAGTGCTACCCAACTGCGGAGGAAATTGCCAGTACAAGGATCCACACGTTGTATGTACGTACATGTTTCAGTTGATCGAGACCAATCAGAAACGTCCAGATACATTACTGCCGATCTATCGACAGACCAACGTCAAGCTAAGCTATACCCACAACTCTTCAGCCTCACGGGTAACCAGCGAGGTTCTCCAAAGCGGCAGTGCTGCTCAACCTCCCCGTCACAACCCCTCTCATCCTCAAAAGCACACTTGCGCCTTTAATTTTCTTACCTTCCCCACGCCTCAAGTACTCCTGAAACCAGCTTTCCTCCTCGCCCGTCAACGCCGCGCTAACGAGTTCCTTGCCCCTCGCACCCATCTTCTCTGGCTGCTCCAGAACGGAAGCTACTAATTTTTCAAACAGCTGCTGGCGGGTCCACTCCGGGTAGCGACGCGAGAAATCGAGTGCTTCGGTGACGTTGGTGCGAACTAGCGCGCCAAAGAGCAACTCGAGAGCTTCGGACGAGGTAAAGACGGGCTGGGCGGCGTGGAAGTAGGCGAGAGCTAGGGTGTAATCGCTGTGACTGATGGAGGTGCGCTTGTTGGCGAGCGGATGGCGGACGAGGGTGATGGTAATTTCGTCGGCGAAGGTGGTGGGGAGGGATGGGTGGGTTAGATTTTCGATTGCATACTGCTCAGCAGTCTTTGTTAGCGTTCGCTTGTCTATTTTGGTGTCCATTGAGCGAGCTCCAGAACTAGACGGATGCACCTTGAACTCCATGCGATCCATGTGCCACAGGCCCCTCATAAGGATCTGGTACTTTCTCGGCAATCCCACCTCCTCAGCAAAGTTGTCCGCCCACTGCGAACGACCTGGATGAACGTCATCATGGTCGAGGAGGAGATAGTAAAGAACTGATATCTTTTGTATCGACAAGGCGCTGCTCTGGCAGATCTGTTGGTGAAGGGAGCGCAAGCCGTTCTCGCCTCTGGGCGGATATGCAGTGCCTAGTTGCAGTGGTGGTTAGCGATGAAGCGCACTATAATGACAGGGCATGGGTTGCTAGCGTAGGGCAATTCTACACTAACCTTGGCCGATGCCTAACCGACTTAGGACGCGATCCACAAACAGGACGCCGCCCAATGATTTGCGGAAGGTCTCGATGGCACTGGCTCCCTTGTGATCGTAGGGGTTTATGAATCCCGGGGAGGGAAACACGTTGTTATACTCTGTATAATCGAGCATCGTGATGTTGAGGTTTGGTTGCACAGTCAAAGTATCCAATCCGCCCTCAGAAGTTGAATGAAAATTGGCAAGGGAAATTCGAAGGGATGGATGCCGTCATGGCCTGGGATATGCAACGGCCATCGGGTCCGTCCCCTGCGCCTGGAATGGAGCCTTCCCCGGATTCCTTGGTACCTGCGCTAGGTAATGACGGGAACCGCCTTGGCTTGTCGATACGGTAAGAAAGTCGTAAGCGCAATGTTCGTTACACGGACTCCACCAGAAACCTGCCACGCATGCAGTCAGTGATACGTAGAGGTACCTGTACATGCTATGCTAGGCACCTACTAGGTGGTAGAGGTAGCGCGACGCGGTGCGAGCGCCCCAGCAGAGGGGTCGCCCTGGCCGCTGCAGTGCACGAATTGCATTGGCTGTGGCTGCTGTGGCTGATTGTTTACCAGTACTGCAAGAACCGTCCGTCCAAAAACTGCCCTGAATGTCAACAACCGCGGCGGGGCAAGGAAGCTGCAACAGCAAAGAGTTTCTGGGCATCCCATTCTGTGTCTGGTCTGTCTGTGTCTGTCGCAAGTGCCCTCCGAAATGTGAATACCATTTTTCATCATTTACTTGTTATTACATATACTTTCACGCCTTCGTTGTCTGATACCCGCATCTTGCAGCGCTTTCTGTTCTGTTCTTTTATCTTCATTGAGTCGAAGAATTTCCAAGCCGAAACCACCGACAAACACCAGCCATGTCGACGCGCCCATCGCGTCGGGCCGCCGCAACCAGGCGCGCCGCCATTATCGAAGAATCCTCATCAGACGACGACATCGCAAACACCACATCGAGAGGCGCCCAAGATGACGACGACGAGGAGGACGATTATACACCCGCGCCTGCTTCGGCAGCCCGGAAGACTGCTCAGCGCACCACCAGAAGATCCACTGCCACGCCCGCTCCCAGGGCAGGAACGCCAGCAGCATCATCATCGACTGCACCGGCACCGACACCGGCACCAAAAGCTGTGTCAAAAAGGCGCGGACGACCTAAGAAGAATGCCGCACCTAAACCCAGCGAAGAGCCAAGTGCCGAACCGAGTGTCGAAGCGAATATCGATCCCCAAGCCGAACTCGAAGTCCCAGAGCCCGCCGTCAGGCCAAAGGATGAGCCGATCGAGGAGGTTATCGACCCCAATGTGACTGTCGCGTCTGCCGTATCGCCCGCTACAGCGGCCGTGATCGCGGAGCCAGAAGCACGGGACACGCAAGAAATTCAGTCACCCCCGCGGAAGCGTAGAACTCTTGTGCGGCGGCTCAGCAGATCGCCAGCAAAGATCATGCAGCAACCGCTCGAGCTGCAACAGCAACAAGCCAGCCGTCAGGGGACACCAACACCAGGCTCTCCGTCAACTCAACGCGTCGATCGCCAGCCTGCTCCTCTACAGGACATAACCCAGACCCTCGTCAACCTACCACCTCCAGCGACCGCGGCATCAGAAACCCTTGTCAACACACAGCCATCATCAACAGCAGATGAAACCGTCGTGGCAGCCCAGAAGCCCGTCAGGGCTATGGATACCATTTTGGAAAAGCCCATGGACATTGTGCTCAAGTCACGGGCCACGACTCTTCCCGTCGTCGAGGATACCGGCCCGAAGCCACGCATCGTCATTACCAACCTTGTGCTCATCAATTTTAAGAGTTACGCCGGTAGACAGGAGGTCGGCCCCTTCCATGCTTCCTTCTCCTCGGTCGTGGGTCCCAACGGTTCCGGCAAGTCCAACGTTATCGACTCGTTGCTGTTCGTCTTTGGTTTCCGTGCCAGCAAGATGCGACAAGGCAAGATTTCGGCCTTGATACACAATTCGGCGCAGTTTCCGAATCTCGACTATTGTGAAGTGGAAGTGCATTTCCAGGAAGTCATGGACTTGGTAAGTAAAACACCTTTGTGAAGGGGAATCGTTGTGCTAACATTGTCAGCCCGGCGGTGGTCACGAGACTCTCCCCGACTCAACCCTCGTCATCTCGCGCAAAGCCTTCAAGAACAACTCGAGTCAGTACTACATCAACGGCAAATTGTCCAATTTTACCACCGTGACCACGCTACTCCGCGACCGTGGCGTCGATTTGGATCATAAGCGCTTCCTCATTCTCCAGGGCGAAGTTGAATCGATTGCCCAGATGAAGCCTAAAGCCGGCAACGAGCACGAAGATGGTCTGTTGGAGTACCTAGAAGACATTATCGGCACTTCCAAATACAAGACACCAATCGAAGAGTCGGCCACCGAAGTCGAAACCCTCAACGAGATCTGTATGGAAAAGAGTGGTCGTGTCCAGCACGTGGAAAAGGAAAGAAACAGCCTCGAAGACAAGAAGAACAAGGCGCTGGCGTATGTTCGCGATGAGAACGAACTGGCGCTGAAACAGTCGGCTCTTTACCAGCTATACATCAGCGAGTGTGATGACAATATTACTGTCACGGAGGAGGCTATCGGTCAGATGCAGGCACAACTTGACGCTGAGCTCGAGAAGCACCACGGCAGCGAACAGCTCATCAAGCAGTTGGAAAAGGCCTACTCCAAGGGTAGCAAGGAATACGACTCGTGGGAGAAGCAGACACAGCAGCTGGTCAAGGAGATGAACAAGTTCGAGCAAGAACGAGTCAAGTTCGAGGAGAAGCGGAAGTTCTTGACGGACAAGCGTAAGAAGCTTGAGAAGACGATCGCCAGTGCCGAGAAGACGGCTGTTGAAGCGGAGGAAACTATCCAGAACTGCACCAAGGAGATCGAGCGTCGCCAAAAGGACATTGCCGTTTTGGAGAAGAAGGTCAAGGAAGAGGAGGCCGAACTTGCCACGATACGTGAGAGCCTCAGGGGCAAAACGCAGAAGTATTCGGATCAGATCGCGGCAAAGCAAAAGTCTCTCGAGCCATGGAAGGATAAGATCAATCAGAAACAGTCCGCCATTGCCGTTGCAGAGAGTGAGCTGGCCATCCTCAGGGAAAAGGCCAACGCCGGGACCGTGGCCCTTGAGGAGATGGAGGCGAAAATTGTGGCCATCCAGGAAAGGCAGGCGGCCAAGGCGGAGGAAATGGAACAGTACAAGGCTGAGAGAGCGAACCTGATCAAGGAGGGCAAGAAGATCGAGGCTGAGCTTGCCAAGCTTGCGGAAGAGGAACCCAAGTACCGACAACAGCTTTCGAATGCCCGCCAAAAGGCTGACGAGGCGCGGTCGAGCTTGTCCGCCACCCAAAATCGAGGCAATGTCTTGACTGCGCTTATGCGCATGAAGGAGTCGGGCCGTATCGATGGGTTCCATGGGCGACTTGGAAATCTCGGTGCCATTGACAAGAAGTACGACATTGCCATCTCTACAGCCTGTGGTGCTTTGGACAACTTTGTAACCGACACCGTTGAGGCCGGTCAGCAATGTATTGAATATCTCCGAAAAACCAACCTCGGACGTGGTAACTTTATGTGCCTGGACAAATTGAGAGTCCGTGACATGTCTCCTATCCAGACTCCCGAAAATGCCCCTCGTCTTTTTGACCTTGTCAAGCCAAAAGACGACAAGTTCCGACCTGCCTTCTACCATGCCCTCCAGGACACATTGGTCGCCAAGGATCTCGCTCAGGCAAACCGTATTGCCTATGGCGCCAAGAGATGGCGAGTAGTGACCCTTGCTGGCGAGCTTATCGACAAGTCTGGTACCATGACCGGTGGTGGCACTACGGTCAAGAGGGGTCTGATGTCTTCAAAGCTCGTAGCCGATACCACCAAGGAGCAGGTTGACAAGCTTGAGGCGGACCGCGATACCTTGGAGCAGGCGTTCCACGAGTTCCAAGACCGCCAACGAGAACTCGAGTCCCGTCTGCGCCAGATTCAGTCCATGATTCCCCAGCTCGAGACCAAGATGCAGAAGATCAACCTCGAGGTTGAGAGCTCTGAGCGCAACCTTGCCGATATCCAGCGCCGTATCAAGGAGCTCAGCAAGGAGCAACAGCCTTCCAAGACGGATGACAACCGTGTCGCCGCCCTTGAGAAGGAAATTGCCAAGCTCGAGGGTGAGGTGGAGAAGCTGCGCGAAGAGATGTCCTCCGTTGAGGACGAAATCAAGGCTCTTCAGGATAAGATCATGAAAGTGGGTGGTGAGAAGCTTCGCTCTCAAAAAGCCGCTGTGGACTCGTTGAAGGCAGAGATCGCCACGCAAAACGAAGAAACTTCTGCCGCCGAGGTGAAGATGGCAAAGGCGGAGAAGCAGAAGCATAAGCTAGAGAAGGACTTTAACAAGGCTTCCAAGGAGCTGCAGAACGCCATTCAGGAGACCGAGGCTCTGGAAGAGGAGATTCAGAACCAGGGCGATACTGCTGAGAGTTTGACGACTCGCGTCGAGGAGGCTCAGGAGGCGCTCAAAGAGAAGAAGAAGGAGTTGGCGGCTATGAAGAAGGAGCTGGATGAGAAGACAGCCGAGCTCAACGAGACCAGAGCGGTAGAGATTGAGATGCGCAACAAGCTCGAGGAAAACCAAAAGATCTTGTCTGAGAACCAGAAGCGGCTGCGCTACTGGGAGGACAAGCTCTCCAAGCTTGCCCTGCAAGACATTGAAGATCTCGAGCGCGGCACCAGCGGCGACGCAGCAGCAGCTCAACAACCCGCCGACCCTGATGCCATGGACGTGGACGACCCTGATTCCATCCTCCAAGCCCAACTCGAGGCCGAAACCGCCGAAGCCGAAGAAGACGAGGAAGACGATGAGGAGGAGGAGGATGAAGACCCAGAAGCCATGTCACTCGACGAAGACGAGGAATCCCACCAAGGCAACAAAACGCCCAAGAAGCAGAAGGGCAAGCAAAAGGGCCAGCGCCGCCAACGAACCGGCAAAACCCCGCGCAAACCCCGCAACCCCCTCGAACTCCCCCGCTACACCCGCGACGAGCTAGCCGATATGTCCAGAGAGAAGCTTAAAGGCGAGATCGCCGCGCTCGAAGAGAAGATCTCCAACGTGAACATCGACCTCTCCGTGCTCTCGGAATACCGTCGTCGGGTAGAAGAGCACCTCGCGCGCTCCTCCGATCTCGCATCCGCCGTTTCCCAGCGCGACACCGCCAAGAAGAGGCTCGACGAGCTCCGTCGTTTGCGATTGGAGGGCTTCATGGAAGGGTTCTCGACGATATCTTTAAGGCTGAAAGAAATGTACCAGATGATCACCATGGGCGGCAACGCGGAGCTGGAACTGGTGGACAGTCTTGACCCCTTTTCGGAGGGGATCCTGTTTAGCGTGATGCCGCCCAAGAAGAGCTGGAAGAATATTTCTAACCTGAGTGGTGGTGAAAAGACGTTGAGTTCCCTGGCGCTGGTGTTTGCGCTGCATCATTATAAGCCAACGCCGCTTTATGTGATGGATGAGATTGATGCGGCGCTGGACTTCAGGAATGTGAGTACACCCCTCTACTATTGTGCTGTTTCTTTCCCCCCCTTCTTTTCCCCTTTCTTTTTTTCTTTCCTCGCTACGCTCGAATGGACAATTACTGACAGTGTGTAAAAACAGGTTTCTATCGTAGCCTCCTACATCAAAGAACGCACCAAAAACGCCCAGTTCATCGTCATCTCCCTGCGCAACAACATGTTTGAGCTCGCCGCCCGTCTGGTCGGTGTCTACAAAGTCAACCACATGACCAAGTCGGTGACAATTGAGAACCATGATTATATCCAGCGGGGCAAACATCAGAAGGAGCAGAAAGAACGGAGGGAAAGGGAGAGACGCCAAAAAGAGGAGGAGAGGGAAAGACGGGAGAGGGAAGAAAGAGAGAGAGGGGGGGAGATGATGATGCAACAGCCCGCCGCTGCGGAGGTTACTGTTGCTAGTATTGAGGCTTAGTTGAAGTGGACTATAAGAGTGTGGAGTGTGCGAGGGTATATGTGTGTCAGTGGATGGTAGAGAATGGGCCTGGCTGGCTGGCTGGCTGGCTAGCTGGCTGACTAGTAAAGTTCTGTTACATATAGGGGCTTCAATGAGTTTTGAGTTTATGGTTGGCTGGTTGGGTGGGTGGATGGTTTCTCCTGTACTATCTGTTCCTTCCTTATAGGAGTTTTGTGAGGTTTGTGTTGGGAAAGGGAAATTCGTGGTTTATCCTTCTCATGATGTCTTTGCTAAATGAAGTCGGTAATCGATGTGTTGCGCCCGATGATCAAAGCTATTTCTACCTTGCCGAGGTAACACTATCATTATTCTAGATCATCGATGAAGGCTTATCTAGAAACTGAAGTGCATACACATAACGTTGAGTAAAGATAATTTGCTTAGTCAGTACATACAGCTCCCACTAAAACTACAACTAACTCCACACATCCATCTTCCTCAGGTCCAGACAGACAGTGAACATTTTATGTACCTCTAAGCAGAAAAAGTACCAACGCACGTTACTAGACTTTCTTCCCCACGTTTGGTCTATTGCTCTTGCTCATTTGTTTATTCTTTCCTTGCTTCCCTTGGTCCCCCTCATTCCATCCATACATCAATTCAACCACCCATCATGGTCCCGATCCATTCAGTGCATTCCCATCATCTCCGCCGTCCTATATACATGCGATGCGAGCAAGCGTTTGATATCAAGTAGTTTGTATGTTACATTGTCCTTTTTGGTAATGACTTTGCCTCCGTCTGTCTAGTGTATGTGTGTGCCTGGTTTGCTAATGATATAATACCTAACTAAAACCGACACCGACACCGACACCGATATCGAGTATCTTCCATCCATTCACTCATTCATTCATCCGTTATCTCCATTCATCAAAAAGCCTCACGCTGTATGATTCTAACAATAACGCACACATATGGAGATAGAGATGGATGATGAATACCAATGAAAGAGAAGGAAAGAAAATAATAGAGAAAACGCACAGCCAGCCCACCGGCACCGGATGCTCCAGCCAGCCTATAAAATAACCCATTCATAACCCGTATGTGTACAAATGGGCGCGTGCATGTGTGTGTGTGTCTGCGTGTGTGTGTGTGTCTGCGTGTGTGTGTGTGTGTGTGTGTGTATAAGAACGCCAAACAAACATAAGACAGATAGAAATGGAAAACACAACGCCGTGGGCTATTTTGCCTCTTCTCTCCTCCTCCCTTTTTTTCCCATGTTGTACATCAACCGCATTTCGCACCCACCCACTAACAACCCCACTAACAATAAATCACCCCTAAGTCTCAAGCTTTTCCACCTCGAGTTCGACGTGATCTCTAATCGATCATCATTGCCGTCGGTCCTCCAGCCGCAGCAGGCGGAGTCAGTCCCAGCATATAAGGTCCTCCGCCGGCTGCCACACTTGCCTTGGCCGCCGCCGTGATCTGCGCCAACCGTTCCCTCTCCGCCTTCTCCTTATCCCTCTGCTCCTTCTCCAATTTTGTGATTCTCGGCTTCCTCGTTCCATCTCCGCCGCCCCGACCACCTCTACTCCCCGGCCCACCGCCTCGTCCTCGTCCACTTGGTTTCTCCGACGCTGCGCCGGCGGTGTCCGCCCCGTGTCCCGCTGCATTAGCACCACCGCGTGTTGTCCCGCCTCGTCCGCCTCTGCTGCCCCTTCCTCCACCGCGTCCGCGACGAGCCGGGGGTGCAACTTCAGGCTTGGGAACCTCGGGAATCAGCGGACCAGAGTAGACAAAGAAGCCATCCCTAGAAGCAGCCGCTTGCGCCTCCCAGAGCATCTCCGAGTCATCGACAAAGTCATCATCAATATCGTATTCGTCCTCCTTGAAATTCCTCTTCTTTCTCGCTGGTTTTGCTGGCGCCTCTGGGCCCGAGGCGATGCCAGTCGTGGTGGGATTAAGACCGCCACCGCCCATGCCGCCCATCTCGATGTTACTGTTTTCCGCGTCGGATTGGATATCCTCGTCCATTTCCTCTCCTGACTCCCGCCCACTGGTACCCACGGACTTTTCTAGTGCCGCAGTAGCGGCTGCGATGCGCGCTTTGCGCTCCCGATTGGCTGCTTGTCGAGGGTGTAAAGCGTCCCAACCGTATTGCTCCTCGGCCATGCGCATAAAGTTGACGTATTTGTTCGTTTCACCATTCAGAGGAATGTGGATCTTGATAGAGGGCGCTTCAATTTCCTGACCGGGGTTGACTTTGCCAAAGTCGAGGATGGACCGCTCGGGGCCGTGACCACCGACCGAGGGTAAGGGGGGGAGGAGGGCATCTTTGAGGCTGTTGCTGCCGCCACTGGGTTTGACAGCTTCTGAGGAGTGGTTGCTCCCGGACTTGTTCCCGCGGGAAGTGGTGCTTTCGCGAAGTTCTTGTTGCACAAGAGCTGTGAGCTTCTTGTTGTTGGTAGGAGGAGCTGTTGTTGATGGAGCCGCTGTTGCTGCATTGGCAGCGGCGGCTGCTGAAGACGTCGGCGGAACTGTGGACATACTAGTGAAGGAGTTCTTGGGAGGCGATGGTTTTCTCTGGGAGGCCGCTGGTGCAGGAGGTGGCGGAGGGGCACGCCTGACTTCGATAATTTGCGGTTTCGTGATTTGCTGTGGCGTGGAGCGCACGGGGTTGGAGGAGGGAGGAGTGGCGGATGTTGACTCTTGGAGTCGCGATTTTGTGGCAGCGGTGTTGTAGGGCGTTTGGTGTGACGGGCCAGGCGACATGATGTTGGGGGGAGCAGGAGGATCGACCAAGCTCGCAATCGACGGCGAGGCGCTGGCTCGGTTGACGGGCTGTGAGGTGGGGGCGCGCGGGGAGCCCATAATCGAGCCGGTGCCGAAAACGTCTCTGGACATCATGGTTTCTCGGACTGGGTCGTAACTGCCTCTTATAGGATCAAAGACTTGTCTGGAAGCAGTAGGCTGGGGCTTCGGCGGTGGGTCGTCTTCGTTGAGCAGATGGCTCATGGACACGGGATGGGTCTCGCGCTTGGGTACCTTTTGCGCCCGTTGATCGAAGGGATTCAAGGGTGTGGGCGCAAATCCCGGCTCTGACCTTCGGGGGCCGCGGATATACCGATTGGCAGAAGCCAACGAGGTGTCGATCTCCATCGAAGTGTCGTGGTCGGCGGCATCGGGGGTGTCGGGGGCGTCGTCGGTCGCGGCCGCTTTCCTCTTTCTCTGGACAGGAGGGGCATTGGGGTCTCTGGGCTTGCGCGGGCGGCGCGGCTTGGGCTGTTGTTCGGTGGCGGTCGAGTTCTCATCGGCGGGATCTTTGGGTTTCGGTTTGCGGCCGGGCTTCTTGCGGGGCACACCGGCAGCGGTCAGGCGGACCTCGGGACCGTGCTGGGGCGGTTGTTGGGACTGCATGATACTGAACTGGGCAGCGCTAGAACCGGGATCAACAACTATTTCATCCATGTCGGCGGTTCTGCGCAATTCGGTGTCTATGGAACAGTGAAGAGGTACCGGATAGTGGGGGGTGGTTGTGGCCGTGGAGGCTGGACCGACGGGGGGAACAGGTGTACCTGTCCTGCTCTGCTACCCAGTAGACGATACCGGGTACGCGGTCCTTCAGGTGTCGCGTCGTGTCTCTTGGGTTTGGTGGCAACTGTGTGCGGTAGAGACTATGCCAAGGTAGCGTGGCTTTGTGGTAAAGGTAATAATATGATGCTCGCGCTGCCGTGCCGTGGTACAGATGCTAGCTAAGTGCCGATAGGTACCTAATGATAAGTCGTGCCGTTGCCGTGGGCGGGCTGAGCTGACGGTAGTGGGATGGGATCTGGGCCGGCCTGGCTTCGGTGTTCGGTGGGTTCCTCCAAAGCGGTGCCCTGGCTTCCACTTGCCTGGCCCTGTAGATGTGAGGTGTGGGTGGGCGTATTATTAGCTGTGACAGCCGCCAATCGGTTCGCGCAGTGGGCCTGCCGGGAACAGCCAATCAAGGATCTGCCAAGCAGTGCGTGGTTTGACCTTTTTTGGGGCGGGCCGGATGCACTGATGCACCACTTGGCTGAACTGGGCGGGCGACGACTAGGTAGCTCCAAGCCGCGGTAACGTGACCTGCTTCTTAGCAGCTTTGCTTGTGCCGCTTGCTAACTCGCCGGCCTGTGCTGCAAAAAGTGGGGATTTGCTGGTTGGGAATATCCTCAACTTGCAAGAGACGCTGCACCACCTGTCCGAACCTGACGAGCAAGGTAGTCAAAAAATGGCCAAATGTGGCCGAGCGGATGGAGAAACGGGCAATCGCGCTGGATGCTTCGATGCGGCGGGTCGTGCGAAAGTAAAGAGTCGACTTTTTGAACGCGTGACCCGACAAAAGAGAATGGTTGTGATGGATTTTGTCAATTGCAGTGCAAAAGTCGGTGGGTGTTTGGGTGAAAAAGAGAGAAGGGAAAAGGTGAAAATGGGCGGAGGTGGGCGGTCGTGCGAGGAAGGGGGAAATAGGAAAACACCGAATGGAGATGGATGGATGGATGGCTACGTGTTGAATGAATGGACTGACTGGGAACGATTAATTATTTTGCAGCGCCCGGCAGCAGCAGCAGCTGGCCAGCGTAATGCAATGGGCATCGGCTCCCAATTGCATGCAAATGAACAACAAGTCAAGACAACCTAAAGGGAAAACCGGGGCCCCGACAATTCCAAACGCAGTGGCCTGGATAGACTCACTTTTTGGGCCATCGGGGCAAGCAAGGCGAATCAGAAACATTGGTTTGGCTGAGGTGTGAGGTGGCCATGCCTCTCTCCAACTCTCTCTCAGACCCAACCACTAGGAAGAAATTCGCTTGGCTCGTAAACAAATCTTAATACGGATTGAGGGGGGTTGAGGAAAAGGCAAAGGCACAGACTCCTCCAAGTCCAGTACTAGTACTTATGCCAAGCAGTTAGCAGACAGCCGACATCGATCCATGTGCGGGTGGCTTGTGAGAGGGAAACGGGTAAATACAAGAGCGAGTGCGAGCGATAGAGAAGGAATAAAAGGAAAAGTGCCAAGAAACGATCATGGTTTCGGACCAATGGGATCAACAGAAGGGGTGGATGGAGAAACAAGGTTACACTCCCACAGTCCATCACTTGATGGACGACTGGACTGCAACACGGCGCAAGGGCCACAGGGCTTCTTTTGGGGTTCTTGGACCTGACCCTGGAGGTGCCCGTGAAGATGATGCATGACTCCACACGGCGCGCACCGCTGCACGGCTGACTAACCGATCCAGCATGCTGTAAAGGATGGGAGATGTCCGATTCGGCTTCAAAACAGGCGTAATGGTTTGAAGTAAACCCTGCGTCGTGAATGATTGCGCACACAAAGACAGAGTCAGTCTAGATGTGGTTGGAGGGGAGTTCACCGTTGAGTGAAGAAATCCAAAGGGAACCTGAAGCCGGGACTCGGAGACGCAAAAGAGGACAGCACAGTATCCAATGTCAGTGCAAGCTAGCGCAGCAAGATGCGATAAGAATCGAAAGGGACACGGACCACCTCCAAAGCGGAAACTCCCAGACCCCTTGTCAGGTACAAGCACTCGTACCGACACCGGTACGTACCGTGGTTCCAGATTCTGGGTGGATGCTGCGCGACATTTGGAGCCGCGCTTGTACGACGTACCCACCCTCACACTAGCGACACAACAACCGTCGACGAAACTGGCCATTCTAGATTTCAGTTGCCGGTACGTCACCCTCGTCAATGCGCAAGCCACACGAACAGCGGGAGGGAGAGAACTGAAAGAGCTGCCGTCACGGCTGCGATTTCGTTGGAAGGACTTGAACTCACATTGCAGCTTGCTTGGTAATTCCTAGTACATACTAGCAAGACCAGATTGCAGATTGCGATTCCGAATGCGCTCTTTTGCACTGCGTACGTACTGCAGCCGGTGCATTCCCTTCATATAGCCGCATCATCTTGGTGCGATGAGACACACCAGCCCGGCGAACACAAAGCACGGCCACCATCAAGTGACTGACTGACAAAGGAGGAAATCGGGATGAGCTCACTTGGCATAGTCGTGGGGTTTGTTGAAAACAAGCTCATCTTATGCTGATCATGAGCGGGCGGAACTGATCGCTCTCCCTTTCCCTTCTCTCAAACTGCCCGAATGGAGACCATCGGACCAGCGGGCACATGTGCATTTTGGATTTTGGAATACGAAACGCGAAACAAACGAGAAGAAATGGGGATGGGGCTAAACGGGACCCCAAGCTGTGCACGGTAATGCACTGTAACTACTAGCATAAATACTGTGTGCCAGTTGGATCGCCGCTAGCAATGCAGTGCTGGCCTACTGCGTAGAGCCGGGATCCGCCGCTGACAATTCTTTTCCTTCGGCAGGCAAGCCCCTCGTTGGATTCTTTGAACTTTATGCCGGATGACCGAATCTGTATCAAAGAGAATCCACGCCTCCATCCATGCCTTCTTTGAGCGCCGCATACATTATCCCCCCATTATTCGCCATCACCATCCTCATCAAATAACTCGACTTATTCATCACCGGTTGACAAACGCCGACAACGAACAAAGGTTCAAGACACTTGGACACGACCACTGCAAGCCAAAACGACAACAACAAGATGGACGGCACCCTCGAAATCCTCGATGTCAAGGAACGCAAAGTGGGCGAGGTCAAGCCTCCCTCGTTCCCGACTCCGCCGCCTGCTTCCTCCGGAGGGTTCCCCGCTCCCAAGAAACGAGTGTCTGCCTTCAAGAAGCAGCGACAACAACAAGCAGACCCATCGTCCTCGTCATCGCAAGCGACTACACCAACCCCATCACCAGCCATTCAGTTCACCAGCGGCGCGAGGCCCCAAATCGACGCGGACCCTATTAAATCCGAGAAGCAAAGGATTGACGAGGAGAACAACAAGTTACTGAGCTCCATGTCGCCAGAAGAGATTATCGAAGCCCAACGAGAGCTCTTCAGCGGCCTCGACCCCAAGCTTATCCAGATGCTTCTCCGACGAGCAAACGTCGAGGACGGCTCCAACAACAACGACCCCAAAGTTTGGGACATTCCCGAGAAACCGGCCGAGGAGGAGCCACTGGAAAGGAAGGCCGACGGTAGTGGTCCCACCATCTCCTACAAGAAGCCACCTTCGATCAAGACCTCGACCTCCAAAAGCGCATACGTACAAGACGAACAGGAGGAAATGACCGAAGAACAACCAAAGAAACTAAAAAAGACCGTCACCTTCAACGAAGACCTGGCCCCCGAACAACCCCCCGCCGGTAGCTTCCCCATCCGATCCAAACAGCCACCCACGCCCTACCCCCAAAAGACCAGCTTCTCAGCCGAAGACCTCGCCATGCCCACCTCTCCCACCGCCGGCTCCTCCTCCGAAGCACAAACTCCCACCACGTCCCACCCATGCAGCGATCCCTCCCACAACCACAGCGACGAAGAGCTCAAGGGCGTGCACTTCCCCGCCGCCCCCGCCCCTCCCGACCTCGACCCTTCGGATCCCGACTTCCTCTCCGCCCTGCACCAGAAATTCTTCCCTTCCTTACCCGCCGACCCTTCCAAGCTCGCCTGGATGGCGCCCATCCCCACCGAAGACTCGCCCGCCGACCAGGAATCCCCTTACTACCCGGGCCAGACCTCGCTCCCTGTCTCGGCTCTCCGCTTCGACTTTAAGGGTAGACTCATCCCGCCCCGCCTGTCGCGCCAGATTCCCGTGTCCAAGGGCCTGCATCACCACGGCGAGGCGCCCGAGGCAGCCGGGTACACAATTCCTGAGCTGGCGAGGCTGGCGAGGAGTAGCGTGAATAGTCAGAGGTGCATTGCGTTCAGGACGTTGGGGAGGATGCTGTACCGTCTTGGCAAAGGGGAGTGGGGAACTGGAGCGGGCGGCAGGGATGGTGACGAGGATGATTTGGCGTTTGCGCTGTGGAGGTGTTTCCAGGAGGGAAGGGTGTTGGAGAGTATCGGGGAGGCGGCGGACGTGGAGGAAGGGGTAGGGAGTGTGAGTGTGCGGGCGTATGCTATTGAGGCCATGTGGTTGTTTGAGAAGGGCGGGTGGAAGGAGAAGTGGAGAGGTCTGTGATGGGGGAAGTTGAAAACGAAATGGGAAGAGAATGTGAATAGCCAGTCAGGGGAAGAAGAAAAAACGTAAGGTTTTCATTTCTTTTGCTTTTGTATTATAGTCAGAAAGGGCATGGGATGATGGAATGGGATGGGCACCCGCCGGCTGGCCGGCAGGAGACAGGGCACAATGAATCAATGGGGAGGATCACTGATTTCTAGTTGGTGTTAGTTTCATACCCTCTGGTGGTGTCAAATTGCAATTTCATGAAGTATCAATGGGCCTAACATATACCGACATAAAAGAAATTCAGTTATCTCTCTTGGTCGGATAAGGCTTGGGGTCTCTTCCCGCATACCAGTATGTAGTACATGCAGAGCTTGACTTCACTTGCAGGTCTCTCGGTGTACAATACTACTACAACACAACCTTCCACCAGATGACTGTCCGTTCATATCATATCGATCCTCAGATTCAAGACATCCTAAACTACGATAACTCGTTGATTCGCTTATGCATATTTCAGATGGCGAAAATATTCTCTAGAAGCCCAAATTCTCTGGGGGAAATGTCCTCTTCCTACTCACTTATTTGAAAAGTTTAAAGCTATTGCCAACTACGATTACGAGATAACTTTTAGGGACTATCGAATGACGGGATATACTACAGGTAGAGGGCGCAAATGAACAGATAGGAAGTTACGTACTGCAGCATTCCTCCAACATGACATCTCGTCTCGTCCCGTCTTATCTTGGCTGATCTCCAGGCCCGCACCGGGCATGCACTGATTCGAGACGGTTTCCGATAGTGGATCGGTAGGTAGATACCTACTTGGGACTGGATGAAATGAAAGGCAAGATCGATCGCTTTTCAATCGGCATTAACCCTATTTACCCAAATCATGCCCCTTTCGCTTTCTTCAGTCCCAGATGATATGCTCTAATCGCTACAAATAATCATCATTCAAGCCACTTCATCGCCCATCTTCTTCGTTGTTTTCTCCCCAAACATCCCCGAAGTTGTCAAAGTGGAAGGCACAACCACCCCCTCCCCACTCACTTCCCCCTCACCCGTCGTCGTATCCACTGATCCTACCCCCCCTCCCTCCCGGTCCTCCGCTCTTCCCCTGGGGTTGCTTTCCTCGTTCTTTTCATCTTCATCTTTTGCTGCAAGTACGCCACCACCCCTCCTTTCCCTTTCCTTCACTCCCCTACTCCTCCTCGTATCCTCCCTCGCCTGCTCCTCCCTCATCATCCTGATAACCCTACTCCTCCCCCTGATCCTCTCTCCATATTTATAAAAGATGATCGGAATTGGAATCAACAACACTTCCAAAACACCCAATATCGTCCCCGCAATCTGCGGCGTCAGGTTGCGGTACATACTCGGTCCCGCAAGAGGCAAAACGCCGCCCGCCACGGACCGCAAAAACGAGTTAGCAGCTAGCGCCGAGGCGGCGTACAGCCCGTACGCCCCAGCCAGGTAATTAGATCCGTAAATAAAACTAATGGTGTTGCCCATGCCAAAGGGAACGCCAAAGATGATGGGCACGATCCAATGGATGGATACCGGTAGACAAGTCCAGCTGAACGCCAGCTGACCGAAAGCGGTGAGGATGGCGCCGATAGTCATTATGTACGCCTGTGCCTCGGGCGCAGGGCGGCCCGTCTCGGTATCGAACTTGGAGGTGCGCTTGTTGATGATGGACCGCCAAAAGGGCTCAAGCACAATGGAGGCGACGGTGCCGCACCCCATGCCCAAAAAGGCGAGACCGACTTGCCCTGTTGACCAGCCGCGGTGTTCCTTGAAGACGATGGGGTAGGCGACGAAGCAGAGGTAGAGGATGGCGTAGACGAGGGAGATCCACGTGTTGAAGAACCAGAGGATGGGCTCGGTGGCGGCTAGGATGAAGGGTCTGCTTAGGTTGGTCTTGAGGAGCTGGAGGGTGGATACTTTTTGGTCAAAGCGCGTCCAGTACCGGTCGTCGCCCGTCTCCTTGCGCAGCCGGGCAGCTTTGGCGCGCAGGATGGCGGGCGCGTAGGTCTCGCGGATGGTGGCCATGAAGATGACGGCTGCGCCCGCGAGGATGAGGACGATCCAGTTGGCCCAGCGGAAGCCGAGGTATTGGTAGGCGAAACCACCAATCAAGGGGCCAGTGACGGGGCCGTTGAGGGGGGCAATCGAGATTACTGACATGCAGAGGGCGAGGTAGTCTGGGTTGGCAATGTCAACTACGGTGGCGGGCGAGTTGGAGACCATTACTGCGCCGAAGAGAGCGCTGTTTTGCTTGACAGTCAGTATTGACCTCACTTGCTCACTCACGAACTATCATCGATCGAATCACAACTCAACTTGGGGGGGGGAAGAAAAGAAAGAGAGCGATCAAAACATACCCAAAAAACCTCACCACGATAATCTCCGCCAAACTACTCGGCATCGCACACGGCAGAATCAACAAGGCAAACACCCCCATACTCATCAAATAAATCGGTCTCCGTCCGTACAGCTCGCTCAGCGGCGCCAACGCCAGACACCCAATCGCCAATCCAAACAGGTACGTCGTCAACCCCAGCGTCGCCACGGGTTGATTGGTAACATGATACTCCTTCATCAACCCGGGAACAATGGCCGTGTACGAGGAACTGTACAAAACCACCACCCATGTGCTGTACGAGCACGCAAAGATGGTCCAGCAGCGGTACCATAGCGGCCAGTTCTTGGGGTTTGCCGGGTCGTTGGGGGCGAAGACGACTTCATGGTCGGGCGGGCGGGAGGCGGAGGAGAAGGTTGATGTGCGGGTTTGCACGGTGGAGAGACGGGTGGCGTTTTCGATGGAGGCTATCTCGTCTTGTTGTTGTTGTTGGTGTTGTTGTTGATTTTGTTGTTGGTTCTGTTGGAGGTCTTCGAGGTGGCCTGAGGAGAGGGAAGTGTTACTTGCGCTGGCGCTGGCGCTGCCGTGGGACTTGGACGACGAGGAGGAGGAGGAGGCATGACGGTGCCGGGAGGGTTTGTTAATTGGTGGTTTGGAAAGGGAGGAGAGGTCGTCTGTGGATGAGAGAGGGTAATTTGATGCTGGACGGTCTTGTAGTGGTGGTGGTGGTGGTGGTGGTGGTAGTGGTGATCGTTGTTGTTGCTGTTGTTGTTGATGAGACGTATCTCGTGTCTCAGGGTCCAGGATCTTGGCCATGATGTCTCCCGTGGTGGTAGTCATGGTCGAAGGCCTTATTGTTGGTACACCTTAGACCAGTGTCTTGAACGGGTGAGGCAGAAAGGGATTCGGATGACGGGAGTCTGCCGACTACAATGATCTCATGTTCTCTGTCGCAGGTCTTTTTCGAGAATACTAGGAAGATGAAAACAGAACAAAGAAACACGTTTTTTTCTTTGCTTCCATTTGCTGTTGGAGAGAGGGGGAAGAGGCGGGCAAGTGCCTAGATAAGAAGGAAAACTGAGCCAACAATGATGGAAAGCGGCATGGTTCGCATCAATAGTGTAGATGCAACAGAAGAACAGGTACTAGTGTTGAACTGCCCTACAGGGGGTCCGTCATCATCCACACGTCCAGCATGTTGATAACATCGATCTACAGAATAGTTGTATGCAGCTCAATAACACAAGCTGCTGCAGGACGGTGCAGGACTACCTCTATCCGTGCTTGCGACGGATGGTACCACGGTGGCGGCGACGAATAAAAAGGTTGGAAAAGGTTGGAAAGGGAGGGGAACGGGGACGGGGAAGCCTCGGCCAGCCGTTTGCGGGATCGAGAAGCGTCATTCACACCTTTCCCACTCAGGAAGCCTTCCTTACCTTGGGGTTCGGATGGATGGCTGTTTTTGGGCATGACACTCGTAAAGTACTTGACTGTTATCGTCTCAAAGCAGACACTGTGAAATCAAGGAGTTTGTTTCTCCATGGGGCACGATTTTCTCGTCTTTCAAATGACAGAAAAACCGGAGATATAGTCCGTTTCTTTTGGTGTCTTGTCTGCAGTCATAATGTTGGGTTCGAGGCTGACGAGACAGAATGAGTGTCTGCTCCCAGATCGACGAGAACGAGGAACATGCAGCCCACAAACGGAACAGCGGGAGCGGAGAGCGGGGAGTTGGAGTACGTGCGGAGGTGTGGGTTCTTACAGTATAGACGTTCATCAGTGGGTACATGCCCTGCGGGCATGGGCAATGGAGCCCGCTAAATAGGCGGGGCCCAGGGAGCTACCCGATCACGGATGGGGTGAAGATAGACCCAGGACGCCCCCGAGGGTGATTGGCGATTTGCTTCCTTCGGAATGTCCTCGGCCTAACATTCCGGCAACTTTACATTGTGAGTAATTCTGACATGACCAAAGAAATCGATGGTTATACAAGTTAATACGAGTGGAAGAATAAGCTGTTGGAGTCAGGTACCAACTAATGACTCCAAGGACAAAGACACCAACTACCTACACTACTCCCGGGGTGATACCAACCGAGACCGACCTCGGCAACATACCATTACCATTACTAAACGTTCCCTCTCCAAACCATCAGTACATACCTACCTATCAAAGCAGTAACGCAGTGGCTTGTCTTGTCGCACAACAGTCCCCCAACGACAAAGCCCAAACAAATGACAGGAAAGACCGAAAACGCGGATACTGGTATCGGCAATTGCACCGCATCCATCCCGTCCATCAGCCTCAGCCCGTCAGATCCTCTTGCTTTTCCAACCGACGGGCAGGACGAGGAAATGTATGCCATGGAAACATCGCGCACCGCTGTAGACCAAATAAGGCAATTGACGCAAAGACGGTGAAATCCCACGTCAGTCACATCAGTCAACCACATTGGACACCTGCAAGAGAGACATGTCTCAGGCGGCCGGCTTACTGTCCACTAGTACGGCAAGGGATGCAGTGAGTGTCTGCTGTGTTTTTTTTTTTTTTTTTTTTTTTTTTTTTTTTTTTTTTTTTTTTTTTGGATGACCTACACCAGGAAAAAAACAAAGAGGCTTCATTTTGACATCAGCCATAAGCATACCTACCTACGCATGCACAGGCTTTATGCCTACCGCAAAGAACACGGGATTAGTACGGTCATGCGACGGAAGAAGCATCATGATGTAAATAAACTCTATACATTACCCTAACCCTCACATTTTTCTTGCTCAACCACCAACCACCAACCAAGGTCCCAAATTCCAAGTGTAACAGCACAACGAACCGGGCCGGTACGCCCAGCGTAAACGCAGGTTTTACGCGACTCCGAGGTGGCTTGGTCCGTGAGAGGCCGGTCGGTAAAAGGATTGAAGGATGGAACGGCCTGAAGTTATTGATGCCCGTGTCTGGCAGGCCGGTTGCCGTCAACCTAGATCCTTTCCATCGAAAGGTTAGGTTCTCAAGCCTCCATGACAACGAGATGAGATGGATCACCATCTGATCCCCAAAAAAGTGTAAGCCAGCAGGCATGTCAAAAGAGAGGAATCGCTGTACGTTGGTCAAATCATCATAGCGTTGCATCCTCCTCTAAACAATTCGTAAAAGCACGTTCTACCTCAAGGTCGCTAATATACAAGAAATGGCCCAGCAAGGTGCGCATGAACGAGACTAATTCGCCTACCGGCTTCTTGCGTAGTATTCT
This sequence comes from Neurospora discreta FGSC 8579, assembly GCA_009805215.1. NCBI lineage: Eukaryota > Fungi > Ascomycota > Sordariomycetes > Sordariales > Sordariaceae > Neurospora > Neurospora discreta. The sequence goes on along the minus strand of RANX01000058.1, from coordinate 22,223 downwards.
CAAAATTTTGTTTCTCCACGAATTGGGACCTTCGAACTTTCAGGGTCAAGGTTGCCTGGATGGGACGTTGACTTGGGTTCGTTGTTACATCCAAGGTTGAAATCATGAGATTTGCGGGGTAAAAGCAAGATGAAGATAGAAAGCGAGAAAGTTATAAAACAATGGGGGTATCCCGTCGCAACTTGTGTTCGTTTATGAGAGAGCAGGTAGGTAATCGCTGGTCTCACTCATCTTGATCTGATAGTGAGACTGAGAGAGGAGGATTGAAGGGCGATTTGATTACCAAAAGCAACAATGCATTACAACCGCTTTCTTCTGAGCTTGATCTCAGCTCTAGGCCTGGCCACATCAACTGCCCTGGCTGCACTACAAATTGTACCCGGAGGGACTTGGACAGCCGTAAGTATACTGTTCTCCCCCCCAAGTTCTTCTGGTATCATTGCCAAATCCCCCATATACTAATTTCTCCACAAAGTCCAACGGTGAGCACCTCAACGCCCACGGCGCCGGCGTAATCCGGCTCAACAACACCTTCTACCTCATCGGTGAAGACAAATCCCAAGGCTCGTCCTTTCTCGCCGTCAACTGCTACTCTTCCGCCGACCTTGTCCAATGGAAGTACGAGGGCGCTCTACTTTCGCGGACGGGAACCTCAGGCGACCTCGGACCGAACAGAATCATTGAAAGACCCAAGGTGATCTACAACGATCAAACCAGGAAATACGTCATGTGGATGCATGTGGACAGCAGTAACTACGGAGATGCCAAAGTGGGCGTGGCGACGAGCGATACGGTTTGCGGGAAGCCTTATGAGTACAAGGGCAGTTTTAGGCCTTTGGGGATGGAGTCAAGAGATATAGGCTTGTTTAAAGATGATGATGGAAAGGGCTATCTGCTTACGGAGGATGTACGTTCCATTTTCTCTTGTTTGCTTTCCCCCATTCCACTTTCCTGCCCTTTCCGCTTTCTCTCCCCCCTTCCCCCTCTTGATTCACTAAAACAGCTAACCCCCCCCTTTTGTTATCACCAACCAACAGCGCAAAAACGGTCTCCGCATCAACCTCCTCACCCCGGACTACCTTTCCATCTCCGGCACCACCTCCACCCACCTCTTCCCGACCGCCATCGAATCCCCCGCCCTCCTCAAACTTGCTTCTTCCGGTCGATACTACCTCTTTGGCTCCCACCTAACAGGCTGGGATCCCAACGACAACGTCTACACCACCGCCACCAACTTATCCGGCCCCTGGTCCGACTGGCAGATCTTCGCCGACAAGGGAAGTAATACTTATGCTTCCCAGACCAGCTACATCCTGGACTATGGAACCGACGGGCAAAATGTTATGTACATGGGCGACAGGTGGAAGTCCAAGAATCTGCAAACGAGCAGTTATATCTGGTTACCACTTGAGATCAGCGGGACCAAGGTGGCGATGAAGAATAGAGGGAGTTGGGTGCCTAACGCAAACTCTGGCTCGGCATGGGAAGCTAGTCCGGCTGAGAAAAGCTACGAAGGGGAACAAGGAAAGTATGACGGCGGAGCGAGGGAGGTTACTTGTTCTAGGTGTTCGGGAGCTGGAAAAGCAGCGGGGTATATCGGCGGGACTGGCGGTCGTAACGGCAGCGTGACCATCTCGGGGGTGCAAAGTAATAATGGGGGAGAGGGAGGGCTGACGACGCTGCAGATAAAATATGTGAATGGGGATACGGGGCCGAGGTATGCAGCTGTTAGTGTCAATGGGGGATCCCCGCAAAAGGTGGCGTTTGAAGGGACGGCGGGGGAAGTAGGGGTGAGTAGTGTGGTGGTTAGAGGGTTGAGGCCGGGGAGTGGAAATACGATTGTGGTGAGTGGGTGGGAGGGGGCAGGATGGGGGCCGGATGTTGATAGGGTTGTTGTGCCTGTTCAGTAAAGCGGGAGGCTCATCCGGATGGGAGGGAGAAAGGGAAGGGTTGGGGGTGTTGAAGGGGATGGATAGAGTTAATGTGGATGTTGAAGTCGGTAAAAGTTTTGCTAATAAAACAGATGTTGAACGGATGATTACTAGCTGGGGATGTTCAAGTGAGGATGACGAAATGCTTCAAAAGCCCAGAGCTGCCATCATGGTTCTGATACGGAAGTAAGCTGAAGATCACAATGGTGATGCTGAGCATAATACAGAACACTTGTATAGGTATGCGAAGTCCCAAGGCTATAGAAAGGCATACGGCGAATCCCGTTCTGGCTTCAAGTTTTGACTATAGCTCCTCAGCGTTATAACTTCACCAGAAGCTTTTCCGAAAATCAATATCTAGCAAATCGTGAGCAATTAATCCAAGTAAACCAAAGTCAAAGGCAAAGGAGGTCATGCCAAGCCGAAGAAGACTGAACCCTGCGATTCACAACATACTTGGTGAGTCTCAAGGTAACGGCGTGAACAATGTTCAAATCCCTTTACGTAGCAAAACCGACGAAGAGTCAACAACAGATTCCCGAACTCCGAATGCTCGCTATATAATATACAAATTATCTTTCCACCTTGACCCTTTACGTGAATATGAAGGTACATTCTCGCCGGCTTCTCTTTCACTCTCTTTAGTGTATGAAGGACCGTCTTGTTTCCGGTTCAAAATCGCCTTTGGCTCTCTCCGTTCTTGTCTGTCTGTATTCTCTTCATTCCCTTCTTTCTTGCAGGGTCTTGATCTACCCATCTGTAACTGTATGTTCAAGCTTATTCACAAAGTAGTAGTGGTAGGTCTCCCTTGCTCTTGCGCGGCCCGCAAAGCATCAACCTCTCTCTGCAACGCATCCAAATCGGCCAGGATATCCTTAGTTGCCGACTCTCTTCTCATCACGTCTTCCTCGTCGCCGTCCCCGCTCGCAAGCTCCCCATCAGGAAGGCCTCTCGGTTCTTCGCCTAAGGCCAACGATGCTTCCAGGAACCGCGCACCCGCGCCGCCCGACCCTGAGGCTAGAGCAGCAGAGGGAGAAACAGGCGCAGGTGACTCAACGGTTCCCATAACAGGCGCAGGATTGCCGCTTTCGACGCTTCCACTACCCGAGACCGATCGTCTGTTACTCCCCCTCGGCCGCGGTCTGGGTGGTGGCGGCGGGGCGTGGTTCGGACTCGGGGCAATCGGTGCCGGGGATGCCAGTCCGATCGGTTCCTTGCTCCTCCCGCTATCTGCCCTACGCACAGTCCCCGGCGTTGAAGGGGTGCCTGACCGGACAGATTTGTTTCTCGCCGGGGGTGGTGGAGGAGGGGCTAGTCTGCCGCTTCCGCTCAAGGTCCTGCCGTGTCCAGGCTGGCTAAAGCTGCTGATGCTAGCGGTTTCTGGGTTGTTGGAAGAGTTGGCGGGTGTGCTAGGCCGGCTACCTTGCGCTGATCCCGAGACTGGTTCAGCTGCCAGACCAGGGAACTCCGTACCCTCGCCCCCAGCAAACGTGGCCGCATGAGAACTTGATCCCATTCCCAGTCCGGCTGTGGAAGTAGAAGGCCTGGACCCATGCGTCGACCTTCTGGGCGGAGGTGGCGCCGGCGCATTTACCAGATTGGTAGAATTGGCAGCCTTGAGGCTCGATGACCTTGAGCGGATCGAGTCTACAGAAGTGCGCGTAGGTTCCTCATCCACGCGAGACGTCTGTGGTGTCGCCACAGGTGCCGCCACAGACCCTGGGTTAGACACCTTACTTTCTGAACGGCCGTGAGTGGATCGCCTGGGCGGAGGGGGTGGTTTTTTGGATGCTTGCGAGGGAGGCGGCGAGGTCGTCGTTGGCTTGGGCGGAGTTGGCGGTTGGGGAGTCAGTGCGCTTGTCTCTTGGCCCACACCCGGGACCGTAGCGGCGGCTTCACGGTCGAATGAACTTTCCAGGTCTTCCACGCCTGGAGACCTTACTGGCGGTGTTGGCCCTGGCTTGTCCGCGTCCAAAACCTGTTCCGAGAATGGCGAAGCCAGAACCCGGAAAGCGCGGGTAGATGACGAAGACGATGGTCTCGGGGTACTGGGCGTCCCCGACCACTCCTCGCCCTTGGGCTCGACTTTGATCAGTTTCCCATGCCTTGAGCTGGGCGGCGGCGGCGGCGGCGCTTTGCTCTTCGACGTCGCTGGCGCCTGGAGAGTTGGACGTACGGGACCGCTTATTGATGTTCGCTGTGACTGTGGTTCCTCCCTTTCATGTTCCGGAGTCTCGTGGGATGTCCGGGGCGTGTCTTGAGCAGTCAAAGTTGACGATGTATCAATTACTACGCTCGCGCCATCGGTTCGTGGTGGTTGTGCCGGTCCTCCCGCTTGGCCTGTGAGAAGGAGTCGTCTGAATGAGTCAACGTCCAGCGAGCCTTTCCCTCCCGGTACAGTACCGGGATTCTGTGTTCGCTCACTCAGTGGGTGCTCCAGGTTCTCTAATGTCCTTCCAAACGGGTTTGGCGGTGAATGGCTGGAGCCTGGTAGTTCAGGCTGTGATAGCGTCGGCGGGAAGACTTCGTCAGCCTGGGCAAACGGATCTGCGCCTTCATCTTCGTCGTCATCACTTGAACTACTTTCGGTCGTATTTTCCTCCACCGGCGGATATGCATCGGGTTCTTCCTCGGACTCGGGAGATGGCGGTGGTGACTGTACGCGGACCTTTTTCACGACTTTTGGTTTCCGGAAGCTTGTCTTTGGAGGCGGTTCATTGGACTGGCCGAGAGACTGGAGGGAGTCGCGGAACTCATCGCTAGACGGGAGTGTCGGCCGTGTAGGGTCGAGCGAAGACGAAGGGGATGTAGGAAGAGGGTCGAAGGCATCAGCGAAAGCGTCGGAGGCTAGCGAAATCGGAGGATTCGAGGTGGTCGATGAGCCGGCTTGTTTCCGCCGAAACGGGTTGTTGGTGTTCAGGGACGACGGTTGGGCCATTGTGTCTTATCTTTGGTTGTACGTGGGTGGTTAAGTTTGCCGACAGCGAGTGGGCGCGTAGACGATTGGTATGAGCTCCTGTAGGTGAATATGGTATGCTGTGCTTGCTGGCTTGGTTATTTGGTTGAGTGGTCGGGTGCTAGCAACCCATTGTTACGTTTGCATTCCCGTTCCCAATGAAGGCCGTGCTGTGTTGACACACCGGGGCTAAAAGGGATCTTCAAAGAGTTGTCGAGCGAACAACAATGGATGGCCGTGATGCCCTGGAGGCAGTATAGTGTAATCAGAGAACCACCGGTAAGTTCGGCAGGCGGTTGCGGGGACGAGGCACAGCCAACCCGACTCTGGATTAGGAACTTTTGTTGGGAGGGGGCGCTGCAATTAAGCGAGATAATTTATTTGGCCGCCTGGTCGTCGTCGTCGTAGTCGTCGTTGTCGTCGTTGTCGTCGTCTATCGCAGTCCGTCAACGTAATGATTGCGCGGCGTGGTCTGGTTGTGAGTGGATGATGCGTCGTGTGGGCCCCCCCGGATGGCGTGAAAGTGGAATATCCAATCGATTGCGACGGTTGGCGATACAACAAGAGAGAGCTTCGAGACGGAGAGTGCCAAGGCAACAAGCACACTCTGCAGCTTGCATAAAAAGACTGGGCGGACAAGCTGCAGCACGCAGAGCCGAGGAAGGTAAACCGGTGGGGTCCGGCAGAATGACAACAGCTGCACCCACTGCAAAGAACAATTCATCATCGTCCCCCCTCGCCTCCTTCCGACTGGTCTTGTTGACAACAGGTGTAAGTTTCCCTCACAGCTCAGGGTACAGTGGCAGCTAATCATTGCTTTATATCAAATGGTTGGCTCTCGTCGACGTTGATGATTCTCATTCTGAAACTCAAAGCTCTTGCAAACAACCAGTTAGATCACGTCTCTTCAGTGGTTACCTCAGGTAGCTACAGCTAAAAGGTAAGCTCTCCACCGCAGTGTAAAGCTTGAAAAGCACGGGCCAACTGTTTACAAAAAGCCAAGGGAGGGAACGGTTAAGTGGTTGCAACGAGGAGCCTGCCTTTCTTTACCTTCTTCACTTTCAACTTGAAGTCAGTTTCAGTCTCCAACTTGAAGTGCTCTAACCCGGAACCTTTTTTCTTTACCATTGTGTTCCGTCCAAAGGAGTCGAGCAGATTCCTTTTGCCGCATGCGGGTGGGAGGCGCAGTCTTGAATATCAGGATGACTCCTTTTCTATTTCCAGTTCCAAAATGGATCCTACGTACCCGAAATTCCAACTCTGGAGACAGACTGTGCTGGTTGGTTGAGGCGAGGGTGAAGAGCCTGCCCGTCCTCAGTTTGTCTTATTTACACCCGTTGATCAGAGGTTCAATGTTCACAAGCCCGTCAATTGTCATGTCTCAAAACGTTTCATTTGCTGTTCCAGGGTTCCTGTCCAGACTCAGGGTAGGCGGGCTGTGTTTTGGGTGTTTTACCGGCCAAAAGTTAGGGCATCATATTTGTAAACAAACCTGGAACAAGGAGCGAGAAGCGCGGCATCTCCGCAACGGAACGATGATCGCGTTCCCGCCCAGCGACAGGATCCCCGTTGTGCTCGTTCTAGCCAACTCTTCGCTTTTTGCTTTCGCACCCCACAAAACTTGCCAAAACTGTTGCAATATCATTAAAAAGAAAAATTTAGAAAGAAAAAAAAAAAAAAAAATCCGCTTTGCGAATTCGGTCCATCATAGCAAAAGGGTCTCTCTCTTGTGGTATACCTACTATCAGTACTGCTAGTTAAATGGAGCTAACGAAGCCGCTTTCTCGCGTCTGGACTCAGCATCACTACCAGACCGCCAGATCATCGCTCCAAACTTCGTATTCATCCCCTCGCCCTTTTCAGCACTGCACTGCGCTGTAAAACCCGCCTAAGTATCCATGTCAAATCGAAAAGAGCAAAGTGCTTGCTCGGGGTATTTGCAGAAAGAAAAAAAAATGGTATCGTTCCAAGGCGGATTATATATGCAATGCAGTATCCAAAAACTGGCTTTTGGTAGTATGTCCTTCGCTTATCAAGACACCCCTCGAAGCCGCCGGTCGCCCGTTTCCCATTTCCCCATCATCCATAGGTTGTAGCCCAAACCTAACCCTCCGTTGCGTTTCAGCACAAACGATCCAACCTCCTCAATCCCCATGAGTGATGTGAATCCATGTTACATGAAAGCCAGAAACAAGAAGCTACCCCCCGCGCGCGCTGTGGCGATGTTGTGAAAAAAGAGCAAAACGCGTTGACTTGTAGACCAATGAAACCCCACCCCTTATATTGATAAGTGTTCCCAAGCAATGATTCCCCAAACGCCTTTCGAGTAAGCCCGTCACGTCGCAAGTGGTGGTGAAAAAATGACTAAAGACATCATGAGAAGAGACCAAGGCGCCAAAAATAGACAAAAACATCATCCCAAAAGGACGAGTTTATGCCTTCTCGGCAGCAGGCTCGGCCTTCTCAGCCTTCTTGCTGGCGGCAGCCTTCTTAGGAGCAGCGGCCTTCTTGGCGGCGGCAGGCTTAGCGGTGCTCTTAGCGACACGGCCGGACTTGGTCTTGGTGAGAACGGTCTCCTTGTCGGCAACGGCAGGAGCAGCGGCCTTCTTCTTGGGGGCAGCCGCCTTCTTCTCCTTGGTCTCCTTCTTGGGAGCAGCAGCCTTCTTGGGGGCAGCGGCCTTCTTGGCAGCAGGAGCCTTCTTCTCCTTGGTCTCCTTCTTGGCGGCGCCCTCCTTCTTAGCGGCGGCGGGCTTCTTCTCCTTGGTCTCCTTCTTGGGAGCAGCAGCCTTCTTGGGAGCAGGCTTAGCGACCTTCTTGGCGAGCTTGGTGCCACCGGAAGGACCTATGTCGTGTGTGAGCATGTAAAGAGTAACACAAGGAGTTGCTTCATGTGGGTGGTGACATACCCTTGGGCTGCTCAAAGACACCCTTGTCGACACCGTTCTTCAATGCCTTGTTGAAGAGCGAGTCGAACATGTTGTCGGTGACGTTGCCGATAGTGTTGTTGGCACGAACATACTTCTTGAGAGCTTGACGGCTGTGGTGTGCGTTAGCAACATGTTGTCATCGCGTCATGAAAACAGAAGAGACCATCGGTGCGACCGTGGAAAGGGCCCGCAAGGCTTGTTATGCGGTGTGGCTTGGCAAATCCCGGATGAAAAATGAGAAAAGGAGAAAAATGCCACATACCTAGATCCAGCGCGGTCCTTGAGCTGTAGCATGACAAAAAGAAGAAATCAGTATGACCGAGGGACATTAAAAGGGTAGTGAGTGGTGTGGGTGACTCTTGGTCGCGTGAATCATGAGAGCAATTGTTTCATTTTGCTCACCGACCCGCGAAGCACCCACAACCAAACACGCCACAACAAAAAAATAATGAAGGGGCTTAAATACCGCAACGATGGCGTCGGTGATCATGTCCTGTTTGCATGTTAGCAAAAATGCACTCTCCGCTTGGGATATACTTAATGAAGCTTACCAGGTAAGAGGCATGGGTGCTGGGGCTCTTGGTCTTGGGAGCAGAGCTGGGAGCAGAGCTGGGAGCAGGAGCGGTGGCGGCAGAGGCATCGGCAGCCTTGGTCTCGGTCTTCTTGGGAGGCATGGTGATGGATGTGGTGGTTTTTATTAGGGCTGGAGGTTGAAGATACTTTGCTGAAGATGCAACTGGATGAAAGGGCGTGCAGAGTTGAGGTTGGATCGTGGACTGAGGAACAAAGGACGAGAGGATGGGCAGGCTCTGTCGCGCTCGAGGGGGGAAGATTGGGTGTTTATATACGGAGGCGGGGTCTCCTGGCGCGACAGAGTGATTTCGCTGATTCTTCCCTGCCCCGACGGACCTCCCGTCTCCCCCCTGCGACCTGGGGGGCCTCTGTGACCTCCTGGAAGCCGCTATCCTAGCTCCCTGGGTGCCGCCCCAGCCCATTTCCCGGGGATATGTGGCCCGTGCTCCCCACTAACACACGCTGAAAGAACGAAAGAACCGGCCAGTGGCCCCGATTGTCAAACAAAATGTGGAAGCTGGGGCTCCGGATCTTTTCCTTTTCGCTTGTCTTATGAAAAAGAAGAGAGACGAGGACTGAGGATCCAGGTTCAATGTCACTGCTTCCACTTGTGTGGTTGTTGAGTTGTTGATGAGATTTCCCCCATCCCTTCCCTCTTGGTCCCCTCTTCCGCTTCCCCTTCCCCCTTCCCCTTCCCCCTCCCCCTCTCCCTCCCTCTCCCCTTGTCTTCCCGTTTCCATGGTATCGGCTGGAGATGCAGAGGTGCAGTCTCATGTCCCACCGATCCCACTTGTTCTTATTTTTCCCTTTCCCTTTTCTTTTTCCGTCCCTTCTCCTCTTTCGACATCGATTGGGGTCCAGGTGAGTGTCCATTCGAGATGGAGTCTGGTCCGGACGGATTGGATGATCCAAGGTGGGACACGGCATGATTCACTGGCTCAAAAAGAAAGACGTTCTGCCGCCCGTCACTTTTCCTCGTCGACTCGCAGGTTATCAGTGTGCCTGTGTGTGTGAGGTGGCATGGCATGTCGCATATCGCTCGGTCGGTCGACATGGCTGGCTGGCTGGGCTGGCCACCCAAATCGAAGCCGCAGGGCATCAATCCATCAATCCCGCATCCCATCTCTCTTCGTCAACAAGAAAGCAACGTCAACCAACAGAATGGACCATTGCATGGCTACACAAAGCTTTCGCTTCCGACTCGACAGCACATTATTACTCTCCATTGTTTCAATGAAGACCCCCGGACAACTGCCCGATTGCTTATGCTTACTGATATCACATCCCAATGACTACAGTACATAGCAGACCCGGACCTACTTCAAAGAAGTCGACTCCTAGTCGCTTAAGCTGCTACTGACCTCATACATAGGTTAGAACAGAAAACAGTCCTATGTCGAACCGTTGCAGCCGCCGCATTAGCTATGACACAAGCGGACGGGATTCACCCCCAGCTTGCAACATCTCACAGCTTGGCGCTGGCGCATTCTTTCTTCTCATTTCACCCGACACCACATGGCCGGCACCACACCACACTCGACGGGAAGAAAAGGGATTGAAGCAGATCACAGACGGTAGGGGGGCCCATGACGAAGTTTGGAACAGTGCTGGCATGGCACATTTCTTCAAACGGCATATTTCTTTCTCGATGACTACGACGCTGGCGCTTTTTGGGAGGCCATTTGGGGGGGGTGCCATTGTCGGCCACAGAAGCTGCCCTTCTGCTGGCCGCCACACCGTTTTGACGCTTTCCCGCTTTGGGCGACAGATTAAATCAGATGCAACAAAAAACTTGCAGGGTGTGCGGATTTCTGATTGGCCAGCCCAACCACAGGTCATCCACTTTGTACCTCTGGTTGTCCATCATGCGCACCCCACCATCGCCGGCCGTCGACTCTGACCTCTGATTTCGAGAGCTCCCCGATCCCCCTTCTCGACTTCAAAACCGCTTTCCTCGTCTTCTCTCGCTTCTTCGCTCGGCGGCCCGGCCGAAATCAAAGAGCGAGAGATTGGCCCTTTATTTGGTCCGATTTTGACAAACTTTTTAGCGCAAAAAATGACTGCAAAATGCCACTTTGCGCCATGAGGTCGAAGGAGCTCCATCCTCGCGGCCGTCGCTTTTTGCATCGCGTTTTTGCATCTCGTCATGCTCTTCGTCGCAACCGGTACTTTGCAGCGAAATCGTAACAGCACAACACCAACCCCTGTTTCAGTAAATCAAAGTGCGATTTGCATTTGCAGACTACCATTCAGATTTGTTTTGCAACTTTATTTCTGAAATAAGGGTCGTAGGGGGTGCGTTATTCGCAATCGTGTCGGAAGTCACCCGTGATGGTTCGTCCCGCGATCGTGAAGCTATCCACGAAATGACTACTGTCAAGCTTTTTCGATGCACTGCACCACAACAAATACTCTGATCATGATGAAAGTATGCCGAGTCACAGCTGTAAGTGTCTGCTTCATGTCGGTTTCTTTTTTAAATGATCAATTTCACTTACGAATGCAGAAAATGGATCCAAAGTCGAGAGGTGTCGCGATGCGTCGAGGTCGTGCGATCACGCAACTGCACATTCACCACTCTGGGATGCACTGCACACTTCTCAACACAGCACCAAAGTGTGAAAACCCAGACTTCTGCTTGGTCTCAATGGCCTCTTTATATACGGGCTTCTCTTATCTCATTTTCAATTCCGGGTTGTCAATGTTTGGGGCTGAATAGTTTTGGGACGCCGTGTCATCTTCCAAACCGACTCGAGTCCGCGCACCACGAGGCTGCCACCCAGCATGACAACCTGACTTACACACCTACCTACGATACATCCCAACCTACGGCTTTCCTTGCATGATTTGCACAAATGAGATTCATTTCATATCATCAAAAACTCTGCTTCAGATTCATTTCCTAACCGACCCCCAGCGCATAGTCAACATTTATAAGAGCACAAGCCTGGCAAAAACGAGCGACACCGACCGGTCAACATCCCCTTTCCTCACACAAATGTGTGGGTGCCGCCGTGATGCCCTTGCTAGCCTGCCGAGCCCTGGGCTTCCCATCCAGGTCCCCTCACTAACAAGGCGGACCCCTATTCGGTCATAGGACCATTGTCTTTATCTTATCTGTGTAAGAAAGAACCCCCGGTCCTGGAGTGGAGGTCCACCTTGGGTGCGTCCGAACCGAACCCCATGCCTCGATTGACCGCCCGCGGCCCAGCCGCCAGCGTCATCATCGCAAACCCCACCTTTGACCTTGTCCCCTTTGCCAAGCTTCTGTTTTGGATTGTTCCATTTTGGGCGATGAAGCTTTGGATGGCCCACGATCCCTTGCCTGCCAGCATGAAAGCCTAAAAGCTGCCTGCCGGATACAATGCCGGATCCAGCCACGTACAGTATGTATTGACTGCGCTGCTCTGCCGCAACGGCAACGCAGCCCTACGGACGGGAGACCAGACCGCACCGCACCGCATCACACCGCGGAACAAAAGATCGAAAGACCCACTCACTTCGCCAAACGGGCGGCATTCCATCCGTGGAACTTTTCCAATTCCATCATCCCGCCCACCCACACCGCGCGCACGCGCGTGTGTGATCCACACCTGGTTCTAGTCCACACACCGAACTCGACCGATCACCGAGACGGGACCAGACCAGACCGGACCGCGATCCACACCCACACCCACACACACACAACCCTTCAAGTGAAAACTCTTCCTTACAAGAAAACTTAATTTGGGGTATACAAGATGCAAAAACAAGCAAGTACTCCAACAAACGGCAGCTTGTTCATTTAGCTGCCCGGCTAGCTCAATCGGTAGAGCGTGAGACTCTTAATCTCAAGGTTGTGGGTTCGACCCCCACGTCGGGCTCAATTCCCGGCGTTCAGACGCCTTCTCTTTTTTTAATCCTTCTCTTTACTATGTTGTCGTCTTTTTGGGTGGGTATCCTCAAATGTTGACTTGGACAAGTAGCCTCGCACTCGGTATTCTCCTTTTGTCTGCATGTGTGTGTGTGTGTGTGTGTGTGTGTGTGTGTGTGTGTGTGTGTGTGTGTGTGTGCATGAATTTCTCGCTTCTTTCACACTTATCAAGCGTCTGAGCTCTGATGTAGAGATCTGTGTGTCTTTCACATTGGCATCGTAAGAACTCGAGGGAAATCATCCTGCTACGTAACATAGTACGTACACCTTGTTGCTTTGAATGTATCGTTAGGTTGAATGAAGTTGCATCTTTGTTTCAAGTTCTGGAGACCTGTATGTGACTACCTCGCATCCTGTCTTCGTATGTTGCCAGCGTTGTTAGCAAATAATGAACATGTCAATCACTACCTACACTCATCATGCTGAACACAGTCTCTAGGTCCTGTTATGTGAGTCACCAATGCTTTTTATCGACAACTCTGTTACTCGCGGGCACTTGATCATCTCTTCAAAGAGCAACCACTCATTTTGCATTCCAGTCGTTAGGTCCGGATAGAAGTCCGGATAGAAGTCTACTGCACTGTGATGGCACTCCGCCTTCGCTCGTCCACCAACATGTTTCTCTCCTTCTGATCAAGTGCATCTGCTCATTTGGAACGAGATGCAACATCATGTGTGTTTTCGTATCTGCCGGGCACTTCTTTGTGGGCTTGGCTGACTGAGTTACCTTTGTGTGTTTTTTGAAGTCTTGCCCTGGTGATGAGCTGTCGAAGCCCTCCACAAGATCACCTTTCACAACTTGCGGATGAATTCGTAAAGCAGACTTGGCCGGGCTTGGCGTGTCCATTGGGAAACATGGGCAGGAACATGAAGTATGCTGTTCATTGCCATCGTCGAGCAAAGCATGTCGTAGAGGGAATCATGAAACTAGGAACCGAGTACCTCTTCCTTCCACTGGTCAAGGACCAAACTCAACTTTCGGACATATTGTGAGCTTCACCAGATCTGAACGCTGATAAAATTGGTAACCGAAAGAAAACACGCGATTGAAACTCCTGTGTACGTAATATTCACCGCGGTATTGTCTGTTCCCTCCTGTCGACCGTAAGTACTTCGAGTGCATTGACGACTTACTACTGTCACTTTAGCTACAATTGGCTGTCACTTTTACTTCACCATTATACAAAGTATGTTCACATCCCAAAGATAAGAGAGCAGGCAGACTTTCAAGGAAAAGAGAACCAAAGGATATCTACCGAGACGATAAGAAGAAGAGGGAAAACAGAGAGCAAAAAGAGAAGAACAGTGGACGAGCTGGGAATCGAACCCAGGACCTTTCGCATACAGATGAGTATGCTAAGCGAACGCTCTACCAACTGAGCCACACGCCCGTATGATTGGTTGTTAAAACTATTTCTGGAATATTGCATTCATCAAGACATCGTAGCCTCCGTTGCCCTTGAACGAGACCGCTTTCAGCGTCTGCCACCATGGACCACATCAGTTGTGTCAAGCATCGATGCATCATGGACATTTATGCGTGTTAAGCCTCAAGGACTAGAAGATTCAGTGGGCAATATGCTCCAAGAGATCGAATGGATGAAGATGAACCACCTTGAACTAAATCTTGAGAGAGAAAAAAAAAAAAAAGTTCCACCAAAACACCGCAGATCGATGCGTCTGAACTATCCATTCCTCGCTCCTTCAATGTAGGTATCATTTCTCCGTCTCCAACATACCTATCCCGCTCTACACTTGGCCTTTATTCTCTCAAGTCACAAGTTCTGAATAGACCAGTGAGAGCAAAGACCTGAAATGTGGGAAGTGGGTTATATATGGTAAGGTGAATTTGAGGATAAGTTCCTTGGAGACGGGACAGGGACTGGAGGAACTTGAACTAAGTATCTGTCGAAGTTGCTGTTGGTTCCATCAGCGCGTTGTTTCTGCTCCTTTCTGAGTTGATTTCCAATATGTAGGTACGTGCTAGGTGACAGGGGGAGAAAAGAGACTGAAACTGCAAGCCTCCCGTTTCTCGGTGCAAGAGTGGCGGAGATCCGGTGAACCTACCTACCTACCTTAGCTGTTCCTTGGAATCGCATGATATGATATGAGGTGATTGCCCCTGGATGACTTGGGTATCTCCCCGTCCCTTCTTCCGCTGCGTGCCGGGTGGGTCGGCCGGTTAGGCTATTTGCGAAGTCGGTCGACTGGGACATTTCCAATTCGAATTCTTCTATCACCTGTCTACTCATCAGGTAATGGGAAATCGACTGGCAGATTTTTTTTTTCTTTTATTTTTTTTTCTTTTTCATTTTCCCTGGTCTCAAGAGAAGGGCAGCAAACCTAAAGCCAGGCTTGTGTGTGTGTGTGTGTGTGTGTGTGTGTGTGTGTGTGTGTTATTGCCGACAAATCTGCAAAGGCAGCGAGAATCAATTAGTGACATGGTGCATCTAGAATGCTGGTCCGGAGGAGTGCACTTGACAGCATAAAGATGACTCGAAACAAAAGAGTCATAGCGCCAAAGAATGCAAACATAATGTCCACTGATGAGTAATCACTATCACCGAGATTGCCACTGAAATTCAGAGCGGAGGCGCTCTCGATACTGATTGATTGACGTCTGACTACCACTAGCTCTCTGCCTCTCTTGTCGTTCTTCTCCCAATGCCAATCAGCATTCGCGCGCTCCTAACTATGTGAAGTTGGTATCTCCATCACCCCGTCCGTTTCTCGGTCTCGGGTCTCACCAAAATTCCCTCTCCGATCGACTTCAGCAGCTGACTGAGCGTGCCCCCCCTCTCACTTTCCAATGAGGCCTCCTTCCTTCCTTCAACACTGTTGACCAATCCAGTTTCCTTTCGTATGAACCAGACCAAACCAAATCAAGCCAAAAAAAATAAATAAAAAAAACCCAAATTACAAAAACAATGATCGCAAACTCCATGATTTTGCAAAGCGTCGGATAAATGCTATTGCCCTAGAACGCCTTCCCTTTGCCGATTGACCAATGAACCTTTTTGATCTTGATAAACGAGGAATCATAAGAAAACCCTTGATGACAGATCCGACCTAGAAATATAATGGAGGATCCTGATTGGAGAACAAAGAGAGAAACACCTGATACTCCAGACCCCCATATTGCTGCTTGATAACGATTGGTGAAAAAAAAAGAGATTCAAACCGAAAGTGTCAGATCCATCCCATGCTCCAGCACAACCCGTGAAGCAGGATAAACCCAACAAGATCAGGCCTTGCCTGGCGTGTGACATGCACATCCCTCTATCATAAGTGCCTAAGTGCACAAATTCCTATTCAGCGCCTTCAAAGCTTCATAAGCCTTGTCATCCGGCGCCGTAGCCAATCCACTCCCGAGCCCATGACCATGTCCGACCGGCGGAACACCATGAGGTCCCCCCAGCCCACGAGGACTCCCAAGCGGACTTCTCACAACATTCGCACTAGCAGGCGTAGTCCCATTCGACAACGATTCCGTCTTCACACCAACGCCATTCGCAGTCGGGTTCGGCGGCGGAAGCAAGATAGCGCTTAGACTAGGTCTAGTACTTGCAGAAATGATGGGGCTGGTGGATGAGGGTTTGACATGCTGCTGATGTTGTAGTGGTGCAGCCAACGGAGGGTGTGAACACAATGGGGACAAGACGGGTTTCAAAATCGGCGCTCCCGTAGCTCCCTCCTGATGATGACAAGGCGATGACACGCCATTCGATGTAGTCGGCGGCAGAGGAGGGGTAGGGACAGCTCCTGGTCCGGAAAAAGGTGTACCGTTGCCGGTTGCGTTTTGCTGTGTTTGTTGTTGTTGTTGTTGTAGTGGTTGCGGAGGGGGGAGGAGACCACCGCCTGCGCTGTGGGCTAGACGGAAATCGAGGTTGAGTGTCTCGCGGGCGGCGGCCATTAGTTGTTGAGACTTGGGGGAGTCGATGGGTGCGATTCTCGGGTGTTGCTGTGGTTGTTGATGTTGCTGCGGTTGGTGCTCGGGGTGTTGAGCGTCGGGTGGTAGTTGTGGGGAGGGGATATGATGGTGAGGAGGTGGCGGTCCTTGGTGATGGTGCATGGGTGGTTGTTGACTCGGATGGGGTGGTCCTTGGTGGTGGTAAGGTGGTTGTTGATGTTGAGGGGGTGGCGGCGGCTGTTGTTGTCGTTGATGGAGATAGTGGTAAGCCGGTGGTGGGGGTTGAGATAGCGGCGGCGGGTAAGGGGCTTGAATGGCATGCTGGTGCGGATATGGCTGCGGTTGCGGGAGCTGGATGCCGGGCTTGCCGGCTGGTGGAGGAGGCAGGGCGGCCATGTGATGCTGAGGAGGCGAGAAGTTTTGCGGGTGGTGAGCATAATGTGGCGGCGCGTGCGGAGGAAGACCGTCGGGATGATATGGCGGTCCTGGGGGGTACGGGGCAGGATGGCCGTTGTAAGGAGGGGTCGCGACCGGAGAGATGGGCCCCCAATAGCCAGGGCCGGGCGGAGGGCCATGAACATTCGGGTCATAGGGCTGATGATACGGGGGCGGAGGGTTCCTTGGATGCGAATATGGCGAATGTCGCTGCATGGGACCTCTCGTCGTCACGGGCACCGAAGTTTCGCTAACACTGGACTCGGGGTAGATGCCCTTGGGAATGGTTACGTGCCTCAGGGCTGGATCACTCGAGGGATCGGGCAAGTTGGCGGGACCCCGGCCGTCCCGGGCGTAGTAGGAGATGAGGTGGAGGTGCTGGCCGTGAGAGGTGGTGATGCTGAATGACTGCTTCATGAGCCCATCCGCCTTGTACCTGTAACCTTCGTGGTGATCGTCCGAGCCCCGGTCCTCGTCACTAGCGCGGGCCGAGTCTGGAGTCCTCCCTGCGTTCCTTCTGCCACCGAATCCTGCCCTCTTTCCCTCCATTTCCCGGTAGGTGAGAAAGCTCCCGGATACACGGCTGGCGCTCCATGACTTTCCATCGGTCCATCTCCGCATACCGGCTTCCCTTTCATCCCAGACAAAGACCGAGCCCGGCCGGATAGCTTGACGCTCTTTCTCGGATAATCGGCGTTGTACTCGGGGCAGGGTGCCTACTCGACAGGCCTCGAACAGCTTGATGGCGTCGGCGGTTGTACGGACGCTCCCGTAATAGGTTTCCATGGACATATTCGGATGATGGCGCGACATTTTTGGGCGACGCGGCGGTTATGTGATCAGCCTAAGTCTAGAAATATGTTGTCAGGGTGGATAGCGGTGGGAGCCTGTCGATATTTAAAGCGAGCAAGCCTAAAGTTGAATGAGCTAATACGATGCTGCTCCACCGCGGCAACAAACGGATCTCGGACAGATTAAGTTTCGTCGAGCCAGGATGCGGATTTAAGGCCCCAGCGTCGAATAACAGAAAACGATGGTTCTTGGGCGGCAACCCCAAAGAGGTCCACCAGAAATCTTGGCTGTGGGGATCGATCCTAGCCGTGATATCTCGGGAGTCGAAGCGGCTCCTGTTTGGCGAGTTCTGAACGCGTATTGTGTCGTAATGTGGTAAACTAGACAACTGGTGTAATCTGAGACGTTTCGGCAACCCCCAGGGGTGGAGGACAGAATGCCTGCTCTTGGCAAGTCCGAGAGGTCAGCTAGTCTTTCTTTTTTTTTTTCCATTCCCCTTCTTGGAATGCTAATTTTACGTTGCAAATGGAAAGAAGCTTAAATCCAGTACAGTGATGTGCGTGTAGTGTATGGGCTTGAGCGTTTCGACCGTCGAGGCGGCGTAAGGCATTACCACCTCCACGACGGGGTTCCGCATGACAAGCTCAGATGGCCATCCTTGGAGGGATTGTGGACCACCCATGTATGTACTCCGTAGCACCTGAACCGAAAAATGACACCGACTACAAACCAGCATCTCATCTCGAATGGGTGATGAGCTTCTGAGTAATACGTGTTCAAGTGAAGGCAAGTCTGTTTGGGTTTTTACAGGTGCCTGCCATGCCATGTTGTGGCTGGCTGTGATGTGAGAAGTCGTCCACTGCCTGGCGATTGTAGAGGTGTCCTGTCATCCGTCATACTGCCCTACAACAATACCTAGTGCAGGAATGCCGGGCGGATTTGACGGCGATAGCCCCTCGGCTAAGAGTCGGATTTACGGTGAAGTGGTATGTAGGGGTGTGATGGGGCAGGATCGAGGTGGAAATAATACCTGGGAAAAAGAGCTCAGGTACCTGCAGGTTTTCTGACTTGTTGCACGAAGAGATCGAGGTCAAGGTGGTGTCCGAAGTTGCTGCTAAGTGCCGGCCTCCACTTGATGTTCCCTTTTCCTGGCTGCTGCTTGTATTTGGCGAGTCATGGAAAAACTCAGATAAAACTTCGCAAAACGGGCAGTCGTGGTCAACGGTGGTCAGTGCTGCTGTTTTGCGCCGAGATAAAGTTACTACCAAATAAACGTGGTTGAAGTGACTCGAAATCGGGGACGTGAGATGCTCAGGAGGAAGAGTAAGAAGAGAAAGGATTGTCAGATTGCTCGTTGAAGGCGACTGAAACTGAAAGCAGCGGCTGGCCGCTGGCTGGTCTCGTCAGTTGTCTTTCGGGCAGTGAAGTGAATGTTACAGGAAAACGAAAATTCCGGATTGCAGATATAGACTCGCTTTCGCTGGTCGTAGCAACCAACTGGGAAGAACCTGTGACGTTCGGTTCAGACGGAAAGGCTCAGACACTTTGTTAGTTGCGTTGGCTCTTTTCAGTTGGGCCAGTCCCCAGTCTTCAGAAAAGCCAAGTGTTGAAAGTGGAAATAAAAGATTTTAGCTTGCGACTTGTCAACGGACTTGGCGGACTGGTTGGGGGATCGGCTGCAGGTCGATGACGACGCCAGCCAATGGCGCATGTCCCGGAATGTGGGAGAGAGAGGGAGGGAGGCTTCACGAGCCAAGTACCTCTAAGGGTCTTTTTTTTTTTTTTTTTTTTCCCTTTTTTTCCTTCCTCCCCCCCTTTTTTTTTTGTCTTTTTTTCTTCCCTTCCCTTTCTTCTTCATATTTCCAGGAAGCTACGGTAATGATGGGGACGGCCAAAAACCCAGGCTTCTTTCTTCAACATTATGTTTCTGTTTGGTAGAGGTAGGTTGGAATGAAATATTTTCGAGTACAGATGATGCAAGGCAGGCGTGACTGTACATGTGTGTAGTGTATCTTTGGTAATTTTGATACATGGGACGAAGGTAAGGCTGCAACTGCTGTAATCCCCCTAAGCTACTGGTCCGCTGCCTGAAGGTGCCTATCCATCTTTCGAGGAAGCGACCTGCGATGCTCTACTGTCCCAATACCCCGCCGGGTCGGGTGCCCGTTCGCTCGCGTTTGTGCGTTGAGGTTGACGCAAGCTCAAGGTTTTTTTTAGGTGACGATTGAGTTGCGGTTGGAGATGATGGGATGGACGGGGGTGGCGGCTGAAAGTGGGCCCACCTGTAGCTGGCTTCCCTTTCCATCCGTTGAGTTGTTCATCAACGCCTGCATTTATTCACTGAAGCGAAGCCTTGGAGCATGATATTGCCTGCTGACACGCTGACCAACCTACAGGGCACTGCCGCATACTATCACTGAAGCAAACGCGTCACCTCTGTTATTTGCACGCAGGCAGCCACCAGACCTCACGATATGTACCTCTACATAGGTAGTAATAGGTAATACTAACACCCTTCGGCGGGCATTAGACCGAAGGATGGAAAGAAACACCAACCTTGAAATTTGAGGCCATTGCATCCCCATGACTTCCCAACAGTTTAAATACAACGAACATCAATTTCTTCATTTAGTTACCGTCTCGTCAACCAACAAATCTCTTTCTTTCCGCATCCTCATCTACCTAGACATGCAAGTTAGTACCCTCACAGCCTCAATGAAACAAAAACGGCGCTATCCAGAAACGGGCAGTTGGTAATGTGTAAACTATTTTCAAGCTAACAATCTAGCCTCCCTCCCAAACTAAATGAGTTGTCGTAAGCTGATTATCAATGAGACCGCCCTGGTCACGCTGAAAAGTAATGTGAAAATCAGGGGTCGGTATTGAACTCGTTGTAAGCTCCACCACATTTGTACGTTGAGGCGACATTACATCCGCTCCGCAGCCCGCTTTATCGCTTTTTGCCCGCTCCTATGGTGTCAGCAGGTGATCTCCCGTCAGCGCCTCGCAGCAGGCTTTCACTTTATATGCCGTATGCTGTACACAAGTATCCTGGTGTATCGGACGAATCGGACAGTGGATCGAAACATGATGATGGCACACAAAGTGCAACAAGCGAATAACCGGAGAGTTTGTTGGTAGGTTGGTCGCTAGGTTGTTGGTTGGTTGAACCTGGTCAAAGGGGTTATCGATCTTTCTGCTTGGGCGGACAGACAGTCAGTCAACTCATTAGGCAAGCAACCACCCTTTGACTTGCATCGCACAGCTGTCACCCTCAACCATGTCGGTATGCTTGTTCCCTTGATGTTGTGCTACCGCTTTGTAGCAGGTATGCTGTGCAGTGAATGGTATGTACATTGCCCCAACGAGCCCCGTGCCAAAGGACGACGACACTGGTCAGTTACGCAATCGGCAATAGGGATAACCAACGCGAACGATGTTGGCTTGGCCGCAGCAATATCCAATCCTCTCCCAACGAGCCCCAAAAGAGGAGAAAGTGGGTGTCACACGGACGAGCAGTCAGTTTGTCTGTTCGTTCTTGTTGGCTCCTGTTATTGACGAACAAATCCATCCATCTCGCTTTTCCAAAGCCAAATTCGAGGCCAGGAAGAAGGCCCAGGAGCCCAGCTATTGCTTGACCTGAGGCTGGAGCTTATAGCCTTGGCTTTGAGAGGGGTAATCTTCGGTTGAACAAGACGGGACGCAAGAGGAGGGGGTGTTGTCCAGAACGAACAGCAAAAGGCGATGAATGGGTCGAAACAAGGGAACAAGCAGTTGGGAGATGGTGCCTTTTTCGAGCAGCGAAGAGCAGCACCCAAGACCCAAAAAAGTGGCGTCCTTCAGTGCAACCGAGTGGACCCATGCACCCGCGGAATTGACATGGGAATATCATCGGAAAATCAAGCTTATTTTTCTGCGACGCTTGCAACGCTTGTAACGCTGACAACGCCCAGGATAGGTCGGACTGGGCATTTCTTGGTAGTGTTTAGAGTGCCCCATCCTCGCTCCATCTGGTGTCCATCCCGTCGAACCCGCTCCGCCAACCACGCAATGTGCTCTGATAATATCCGGAGGGTCCAGGGAGTCGAGACGGGCTTGGCGCTGCTCCGGAATAAGCTCGGTAGGACGAACTCGTGACTCGTTTCGCGATTTCCCCTTTGCTGCCTTTTAGTGTAATGACTGCGGTGGCCCCCCTTATTTCTTGTCATGGCGTAATCTACCACTTGGTGTGGTGTAGCGAGCAATGCAGATTCCCGGCCAATCTGCTGGGAACTGACCCTTTCCTTCGGCCGTGTGTTTGGAAGTTGGAGACGACGGCAAGTGGAATGTCGGGAGCCGAAGAAGCGAGAGTGATACGACCACAGGACCATTGAGGTATCCGTGGAATACCCGTGGAATACGTGCGGAATGTTCGGGAATTGATTAATCCACAAGGAAAAGAGAAGAGTTTTGAAGCAATTCCCTACGCGGCGCCCCAGGGCAGGACCTTGTTACACGTCCGTGCCTGGAGCACAATACTTGGCCAGTACTCGTCCTCGTACTGTACATACACCGTCCCGACCGGCGTGGTCTCCACTTGGAAATGTCTTGTCGGTCAGTGTTGAGATTTTGGAGAAATCATCGGTGAATTTTACTCTATGTTCTTGCACGACTCTGTAATTGGTCATCTGTTGATCCGCGTACCCCGGCCTTACGTTGTTGTTGTTGTTGTTGTTGTTGTTGTTGTTGTTGTTGTTGTTGTTGTTGTTGTTGTTGTTGTTGTTGTTGTTGTTGTTGTTGTTGTTGT